>JAOTQE010107214.1:0-13472 GCA_025631205.1 Nesometra sesokonis
TTGGTTTGGACATCATCGGTATCTAAAATGTTGTCCCATGACTGATCTTGAGCCCATCTACCAAAAGCGCGCAACTTAGAATCGGGTATAGGACGGGAAATTTTGGTCTGCAAAATATTTCTCGAATTTCTTACTTTAGGGTCCATAAAAACACAGTTATGGTCACTAAGACCTATGGGGGCTTTAACAATAGGTAAATTATATAGGTTGGGTACATTGGTTATTATAAGATCTAAAATATTTTCACCCCTAGTGGGTTTGTTTACTACTTGCTTAAGATCATTGCCCATACATAAAAGTTTAATATCAGTTTTGTTAAAGTCGCCAAGGATGAAAATACCCGCTTGTGGCTTATTAACACGCAGCATATCCACCGTAGATATAAGGTGATCCATAAGTAAATTCTGAAAAGGGGATCCTGGAGGGATGTAAACTGCGCAGACAACAATATAAGGTGATGACCTGGGTAGTTTTGGATGCTTTACTTGAAGCCACAAGACTTCTAGTTCATCGGGAACAATAATGTCATCCATGAGCAGCTCGGAGTTGTAGTTGTCCTTTACATAAATCAGAGATCCACCTCCTCTTTTATCTTGCCTACATTTACTGTACGCGTTGAAGCCTTCAATATTAAATAATTCGGGAGCCGTCTCATATATCCTTCGTGACGCTGCTGACATTCTCGCTGGCCCACTAAGTGCCATTGCTAATTCATGTTTACGCGAGTCATTCATCCCAGAGGATTGGAAGAAAGCCAATATAGTACCAATACCGAAAGTGAACCCACCGCGTAATGTCAGACATGATCTTCGACCAATATCTCTAATTTCAGTTTCTGCTAAAATTGTTGAAAGCATTGTGGGACCAAATTAAAGAAAAATTGTCCAAGAATCAATTTGGAAGCAGTAAAGGAGTCTCAACAGCTGATGCTTTCATATCATTGTTACCTAATTGGTACAAAACAGCTGATGCCGGTGAGGAAGTTCGCCCCATTTTATTAGATTTTAGTAAAGGCTTTTGATATGATCGACCACAAGATACTTATTAAGAAGTTAAAAAACATGGAGAATGATAACACTCTGGTATCTTGGACTCAATCTATTTTATTTAATCGGAAACACAGAGTAAAATTACATGATTTGGTGTCATCCTGGTTAACCCCTAATGGTGGCATCCCACAGGGGTCTTGGTTGGGACCAGTTTTGTTTGTTGCCTTCATTGATGATCTCCAAGCTAATCTCCCTGTTATTAAATATATGGATGACACAACATTCTACCAATGTATTAACAAAAGTTCAGTTTGCAAAATTGAAGAAAACATGGACTTTATTGCTGAATGGTGTAATATGAATGGGATGAAATTTAATGAGAGTAAATCAGTTGAATTAAGTATAACATGTAAAAGTATCTCGTCCAATTTTCAAGAAATTATTGTGAATGAGTCAAAAATCGCTGTGCACCTAGGCTTGTTTTCTTAAAACAACTCAAGAAATCTGGCCTTAACCAAGTAGAATTAGTACGATATTTTCAAGCAGTTATAAGACCAATTCTTGAGTACACTTGTGCTGTTTGGTCTTCTAGTTTAACCAAAGCACAGTCTGATCAAATTGAAAAAGTACAAAGGAGGGCGTGTTATATCATATGTCCTAACACTTCCTATGCTACTAATTGTGCTAATTTAGGTATTGAAACTCTTTCTGAACGTCGTGAAAAACTATCTATTAAGTATTTCAACAAATTGAAATGCAATAAACATAGGCTACATTCTCTTCTACCTAAACCCCCCACGCATAATTATCGACTACGACATGCTAGACAGTTTTCCCTCCCTAGTGTTAAAACAAATAGAACAACAAAATTTATTACTTTCCATGGTGTTTTTAATAACAGGTAATGGCGCTGCCCATGTTACCACTTAAGAGGGTCACCAGCAGTATATAATTGTAATTTTTCTAATTTTTAATTCAATGTATTTTTATTGCCTTTATGTGTGTACAGTACTGTAGTTTTTTTTATGTAGACTTATTTTACAAACAATTCTGTACATATTTTTATATATTATATATTATATATTTTAAACTGTAATCTTCATCATGTTCACTTGATGCAATAACCATATTAAAGATTAAAGATTAAAAGATTAAATATTGAATGTAATCACTAACAATCTAAGTTCTAGACAATTTTTGTTGTTTCCCAAACTAAATAAAGTGTATTATTGTAAACAACATTCGATTTGAATCTTCCTTCGCACAGATCGAAAAACGATAGGCTTTGCAACTATCGATTTACAAAGAGAGGGATAGGCCTAATTCATCTCCTTCTCTGCTCTATTACTGTAAAAGAATGAGCATTTACTCGTTTTGGAGTGACATGAATTACCAATCTTAAAGAGTAAATTATTGGCACTCCAAATAAACTCTTGTGAAATTAATGTTCTGCAAAAGAGTGTATGATCGTACGTTCTCGTTATTTTGGAATGCTACGCGGGGTCACTCCCTGAAGCGCAGGTTTACATCACCTTAAGAATTTGATTTACGAGTGAGAGTGGCATTAGTGAAAACTCTTTAAAGAGTGAATTATCAACACTCCAAATCCACTCTTGTGGTGTAAATTTTCCGTAAAATTCTGAGTGATGTCACTCCTTTCGAGTGAATTTTCCATCATTTGAAGTGAATTTTCATTCATTTTGGAGTGGTTCGTAAGGCCATTTTTTTCTTGTGAAATTAATGTTCTGCAAAAGAGTGAATGATCTTACGTTCTCATTATTTTGGAATGGTACGCGAGACCACTTCCTGAAGCGCAGGTTTTACATCACATTAAGAAGTGGATTTACGAGTGGGAGTGGCCTGAGAGAAAACTCTTTAAAGAATGAATTATCAGCACTCCAAATCCACACTTGTGGTGTAAATTTTCCGTAAAATTCTGAGTGATGTCACTCCTTTCGAGTGAATTTTCCATCATTTGAAGTGAATTTTCATTCATTTTGGAGTGGTTCGTAAGGCCATTTTTTTCTTGTGAAATTAATGTTCTGCAAAAGAGTGAATGATCTTACGTTCTCATTATTTTGGAATGGTACGCGAGGCCACTTCCTGAAGCGCAGGTTTTACATCATATTAAGAAGTGAATTAAAGAGGAGTGGCCTGAGAGAAAATTATTTAAAGAGTGAATTATCATCACTCCAAATTCACTCTTGTGGTGTAAATTTTCTGTAAAATTTTGGGTGAAGTCACTCCTTTCGAGTGAAATTTCCATCATTTGAAGTGAATTTGTATTCATTTTGGAGCGGGTTCTCAGGCTATTTCTACAAGAGAGTGCACTCTGTTACAGAAATATTATAACTAAAGCTCAAAAAACGAGTTTTAACTAATACATCGCTTCATTTCAATACTACGCGTCTCCAGTATGCAGATGAATCTATAATTCATTTATTTATAAATATTGTAACGAATGTTCACTTAAATGTATTTTAATTTAATGACGCAAGACGTCGTCGTTTTGCAAGTTAATTTTATCACTTCGGATACATTCTGTTTTGTTTTTGATCTATTTTCGAAGAACAAAACAATATACAATCATAGCAAACCGAATAAGGCATAAAGCAACATAACACTTTCTCAAGCTCTTCATTGTGAAGAGATAAAATGCTAAATACATTTTATATGAGTAAATTTGGCTATTCATCAATTAGCCAAATTATATATGAGCAATTACGCTTTTAGCTATTTACAATCCTCGAAGAAAACGGTATATAATAAAATTTGGTTTTTTTTTAGAGCAGAATGTTCTTCTAGTAGGGGACCAATTTTACAACCCGCCAGAGCGCCAACATCTGAAGGATAGATCCACAGTCTATAAGGTAGGTTCCTGGTGCATCTTTCGCGCTTAAGAAAACCTTAATTTTTTTTAGAATGTTAATTTCTCTAGGATTTGTTCCTTTTTTCACATGTACATTGTTCTCTACAGTTAAATTAGTAGACATTGCTCAAGTTTTTATTTTCTACGTCGAATTTACTTTTCACGCAGACGATCTTGTATATTCCAATCTGAGTTTATGTATTATTGCCATAATAGCTTCGCTCAAGAAGCTGATCCACATTCGTTCACTTCTTCCGATTCCGATTACTTCACGGTTGTATTCTTTGGACCAAAACAAATATGCATCACCTAGACCCTTGGTAGGATGGCATACATTGAACAACTACAAAAAAGAACCATACTAATAATCTTGACTAAACTCCATGAGACTCCGTGAATCCTGTTTCCATTCCGTTTAAATTCGGTAAATTGGCTCAAATGTGATCGAAATATTCTATAGTCTCTGAACGGTTTAAAATGCATCACTTTCGCCCGATTCTCTATACAACGAGCCAGTTCCACTGTACAATCTGTTTCCGAATCCTGCTTCAAGATGTCCACATGTTACGATGGGGCGTCTTCTTGACCTACCCGTGCGTTGGATCTCTAATTTTTAGTATAAGGTGTCTTTGGCAGTGGCCAGCTAACTTCATGCTCCTGTATTGTTTTTGCTCACACTTGGCAGTTCCTTATAAGTTCATTGTTGGTAATATTTTCATTCTGTTTTAGGTTTGCATTATACACAGCATTCTGATATAACATTCATCCAGTATTGCCAGCGAAAAAGTGAGATCCTGCCACAGCTAAATTCTGCTAGATTTGGCAACGTTGATCCAGGGACTTCTGTAGAGCAGGGTTCATGGTCCAACATTCACTACTGTATAGCAGGACAGATTTCACGGAACCCAGGAAAACTGATATTGATGTGAATGAGCAGGTTAGACTTCTACACATTAGTCATGCCGTTTAGAGTCCTCCATGCAACTGTTTTCTCACTTTTATATCTTGTTCGGAAGAATTGATCCATTAACATAGATATTTGGAATCATAATACTAAAGAACACCAAATGCTACCTACATTCACCGATAAGTATGCCATTAATCGTAGGCGGTTTAAACTATCCCATTCCTTTCAAGGTGTCTCCGTTAACTTAATAAAACTATTTGTGTTAACTTAAAGGCCTGCATACACACATTTTCATTTTGGATCACATCTAATGATTGAATCCTGTATTTATTTGTATGTTTTGTTTTCTATATATCTTGGTATTTCATAAATGTTATAAAATATTCAATTTAAAATGTTTATGTCATTTTAGTAGGAACTCATTAGGCCTAATGTTTTTTTTTCAATGGTAATTTTAATGGTATTGTTTTTTCAGTGTTTTAGAGAGTAAAGGTTTTAATATTGTATATCGCAATCCAGTACTGTCCTACCATTTTAACTTAAATAGAATGAAGTAAAAAGAAGTTACTCAATGTGCTTAAGTCGTTATGATACGCCATGCATTACCTGTTAATATTATATATAATAAAATGTGTTTTTGTAGAAAGATTTACAGTACCCTATGCTCCTCTTAAAACTTACACAAATGCTTGGTGCAAGTCTTTGATGTAGTCTAAAAGTATGTTTGATGCGCCATCAACGCCCGATTTAGTAATATCGAACACTTAATTTTTTGGAATTTGTTTTGTGAATAGGAGAATAAATTTCATCTTATTAGACAACATCTTGTAGGCCTACAAAATTCAGCCCAGCAAGCGATAATTCACAAGTTATCCCTCTCTATTTACCATTAACATTACCATGTATGTCGTAAAAGATCAACTAAACAATGCTATCGTCACTTCTTGGATTGTATAGGCCTACTTGATGTCAATTGGAAGCGAAGTGCATGTACTAAAACATTTACCGTAATCATTATCTGTGGGTGCACTTGCACTTGGCACCGATCTGTTCTGCTGGCAAATACGTTTGTAGAACGTGCCAGCTTGTGATTCTGCGTTCCAGATAGTCACGTGGTGTTCTCTAAGGCAATCTTGTTCGTCCTGACCTATTGTACCGCTAGTGGATCCGATCACAAGTTCTGTCTGTGCGTATCGTCCAAGACCCCGATGGTTCAATACTAATCGATGAAGAAGGAAAGAAAAAAAGATAAATATTAAAAGTATGCGATAACATAAGCTGTGAATGAAAGATATAGTCCTCCCCAGCGTATTTTTACATAAATCAGTCAAATGGATTGTCATTAGTCAATGAAACGTTATGAAATAAACGTGCTTCGAATATAATGATTGAAAGCATCGGAACAACTTTCACCCTATGACGTCAAAATCTAGCAGTAAATTACTCACTAAACATTAATCAGAAGTTAGAAAATGTATCTGTAGATTTAGAAACGATTTTAATGATGGATAAATTGACATAAAATTTACTTCTAAGATAAAAGAAGTATATCGCTTTACGATATCAATTTATCAAGATTGTATGCATTTGAACGTTACAAAGTATAAAGTAATAAAATTCTGTTTTGAAGAGGACGTAGGACCAATTAAAATTCAGTAGTTTATAGGGTATTTGATTTGTCCAAATGTGCTTTCCTACAGTGAGAAGGCACTACATATTAAAATAAGTTTGATAAATGATTAAAACAAAACAAAAAAAAACAGCTAAATCGATTCCGTTTTGAACGTTTTGACGGTTGTAAAAATATTATCAATCAATCAATATTTATTTGCAAAACCACACAAACATACACTTGGATATGCAAAGAGGTACAAAAATGAAAAATAAATTCAGTTTGTTATGTACCCCTATAAAGAAGAGAAATGCGAATAAAATAATACATTGTTTAATATAAGCCTAGTTTATATATAAAATAGTATCAGTGTCGTTTTTAATGTAAGTAAATTACAGTGATATAATTATGTTCCATCAGAAGATATATAGGACAAAGCCAACCATTCATTTTTTTAATTAAATAGGCTAATACCCTTTGCTGAAGAAAGACTGAAATACTACCTATATTGTTTTAAATACACAATGCACCTAAAAAGTAGGATTCTCAATGTTTTAAAACACAAACATAATTTCAACCGTTCCCTCGACTTCATAAGAAATTTATTTAACCAATTTAGCATAACGTTAGTTGCTCCAGAGGATTCTTGGAGAACGAATTGCCCGTCATGGGCGATTGGGTTTTCTATTTTGCATTTTTGTGCATCTAATATGCTATATACGCACGTGTTTAGAATTGTCATAATGACCTTCAGTGTATCCTATCTCTATGCAATTAGCAACATGTTCACTTCTGTACATTGGCTTTATTTATATTCAGTTTTGCAAATGAAACTGCAATAAACGGGCGGTTGAAAAATCAATTTTTATGAAGTTGACCGATAAACTAAAAACCCCTGCTTAGCGTTTGCGGATGTGAATGTTGTGCTCTATACATCCACGTCATTTTAATCTAAATTGTAAAGCTTTTCTTTTATACAAGTGTGTGAGCGTGGTGATTTTCCAATAGTTTAGATTTTCGCAAAGGCTTTTACTAGGGAACAACGTTGTTGAGTATGTAGCATAAAAAGTCTTTTCTGAAATGTGGTGGTATGAAGTAAATGATACTTTCTAAAACAAGTACTATTGTAAGGGATGGGGAATGTTTGTCAGGTCTTGGGAAAGAACCCGATGCGAAGTCAGGGTCCGAAACCTGGACACCACTCCAAATGTGTTGATAATGACGGGTTGTTATCAACTCTCTTTTGTCTTCGATTTTTAAATCCCTTTAATATGTCTGTTTTACTTATTATGTTTTTATACATATTGACAGGATATTTAAACCCATTTCATCAATGTTGGTCAAATCAGCTTTAGAGAATGATTAAATTCACATAGAAACTCGCAACCAAACGGTCGACAACCTAACACCTACAAAGGTTCAATCGTTTTTTTAACTTTCATTATAGATTGTAATTTGACTACGCTGTTTCTAGATCCGTCGAAAATATTCCTACACTTCTACCTCAGTCGGCCGTGCTGTTGGTCAGTCAGTTTATCACTCAGTCAGTCTGTCGGTCGGTCATTAAGTTGGGCTGTCGGTCGGTCGATCGGTCGGTTGGTCAATTGGTCGGTTGATTGGCCGGTTGGTCGGTCGGTTAGTCTGTGGCTCGGTCAGTCGGTCGTTCGGTGGGTCAGTCGGTTGGTCGGTCGGTGGGTTGGTCGGTCGGTTGGTTGGTCAGTCGGTCAGTGGCTCGGTCGGTCGATTAGTTGGTCGGTCGGTTGGTTGATCGGTTGGTCAGTCAGTGGCTAGGTCGACGGGTGCTGTCAGTCAGTCAGTCAGTTGGTCAGTCAGACACTCAGTCAATCGGTCGGTCGGCCGGTTGGTTGATTGGTTAGTTGGTTGCTCGGTCAGACGGTCAGTCGGTCGGTCGGTCGGTCAGTCGGTCCGTCAGTCGGACAGTCAGTCGGTCGGTCGGTTAGTCGGTCGGTGTTGGTTGGTCAGTTGGTCGGTCGGCGGGTTGGTCGGTCTGTCGGTTGGCCAGTCGGTGGGTCGGTTGGTTGGTCGGTCGGTCGGTTGCTCGGTCGGTCGGTCAGTCTGTCTGTTGTTCGGTCGGTCGATCATCGGGTTGGTTAGTCAGCCGGTTGGTTGGTCAGTTTATCGGTCGGACCTTATTACGTGCAATATCCAATTTCCCCAGATATTCAATTGTTTGAAAATGTACTGACAGCTTGGTCTGTCCTAATTGATTTTCATTGACGTTTAAACTCTATCTTTTGAAGTTCTAGAAGTCCAAGTGGGCAGATTCTTTGTAATGTGTTGGTTGTCCAGTCGGTGGGTAGGTTGGTTGGTTGGTTGGTTGGTTGTTCGGTCGGTCGGTCGGTCGGTTGGTCAGTCGGTCAGTCGGTTGGTTGGTCAGTCTGTCGGTCGGTCGGCTGGTTGGTTTTCAGTCGGTGGGTCGGTTGGTTGGTCAGTCTGTCGGTCGGTCGGTCGGTCAGTTGGTCGGTCGGTTGGTTGATCGGTCGGTCAGTCAGTGGCTAGGTCGGTGGGTGCTGTCAGTCAGTAAGTTGGTTTATCGGTCAGTCAGTCGGTCGGTCGGTTGGTTGGTTGGTTGGTTGGTTAGTTGGTCGGTCGGTCGGTCGGTCGGTTGGTCGGTCAGTCGGTCCGTCAGTCGGACAGTCAGTCGGTCGGTTGGTTGGTTGGTCGGTCGGACAGTCGCGACTAGTCGGTCGGTCGGTCGGTCGGTTGGTTAGTCGGTTGGTCGGTCGGTGGGTCGGTTGGCCAGTCGGTGGGTCGGTTGGTTGGTCAGTCGGTGGCTGGGTCGGTCGGTTAGTCTGTCTGTTGATCAATCGGTCGATCATCGGATTGGTTGGTCAGCCGGTTGGTTGGCTAGTTTATCGGTCGGACCTCATTACGTGCAATATCTAATTTCCCAGATTTTCAATTGCTTTGAAATTACAGTATGTATTGACAGCTCGTTCTGTCCTAATTGGTTTCCATTGACGTTTAAACGCAATCTTTTCAAGTTTTAAAAGTCCAATTATTTGGAAGTCAGTGGGTAGATTCTTTGTAATGTATTTTGGAATCCCAATGTTTATGTTTGTTCATTTTGCGGACGGTGTCGTTACGATTTTAGATTTTTTTTCAAGATCTGATATTATGTTTGTTTTAAATGTACCAGGCCAGTGGCGGACCCAGGGGGTTTCACTGGCTGCCATGGAAACCCGCAAAATTGTTGCAGTGTTCTTCCAAGTATGGTTTTAGCCGTTAGATTTAAAAAGTACAATTTACCAGTAAAAATTTGGTTATTGAAAAATAATAATTATGATATAATTTTGTTTTCACACTTTTTTTAGTTTTAGAGAGAATACAGGAATTCTTATAGAGACATATTTTATGTAGATATTTGGGGAGGGCCAAAATCAATCCAAAATTCATGAATGACAAGTCGTTTTTTTTAACAAATACCAGTATACATTAAAAATAATGCTTTGCTTGGGCAACATGACGGGGTTTTTATGCCCTTCGGGTCTTTCTAGCAGAGTTTTCACGTTTGTCGCAGCAGCGGATTTAGGGGGTGAGGGCGCCTCCCCTCCTATTATCGTCAAACGTAGTTGCGCCTCCCCTTATGTTAGGTGCGCCGGGTCAGAAACTTGCCATAAAAACCTAAAATACGAGCCAAATAGGGTAGGGGAGCAACAAAATGGGGAGGCGACTTTTTTTTTTTTTGCTCAGTAGGAAAATATTGGAAACACACCCACTTTCGGTGGATCCTGGATCCGCCCCTGTGTCGCATGGCCAAAAGGTAGAAATAACGCAATATAACAACATTAATAGATCGCACGACGAAAACATTTAAACTGTTTGGATCATAGAAATTTCTGCAAAACAATGTGGACAGCATACAGACAATAAGAACAAAGCATTCCGACTACATATACCTGAAGCATACCTTATCACAAACATCCTGCGATATGCGCAGCGCGGTGAATGACCCATACGACCCATCGGGCAACTGTTTACGGCTGTAGTCACAAAAAAGATTAGAACGTGCGGAGCACCTTACGATCGAAATTATTCGTGCGACACTCATGCATCTACTGACAACGGTGTACGATAATCGTACTAAGGTCTGTATGATGCAGGGCTCATGCAATTACTGTTTGTCGCAACAATTGCGCCTGGAATCCATGCATGCATCAAATCTAGCTGCGACTCTACCGACTCACCAATTCGGACGGACTGTTTACGTACGGAAACTGCCATACGCCGTGCCGAATAAGTGATAAAACGACGCGCGGCTTATTGAAAAGGAATTACCGCACGTCGTTTTGTCACTTGACCTTAATCTGCGCATGCCCAGGTGAAACCGTGAAATGGCTTATTGACGATGGCAAGCGCCGTAAACAGGTCGGTAGCCAATTGTGAAAGGGCCTTAAGTATGAATGAATGAATAATCTTTAGAAACATTTACGTATCTAACTCAGAGCGTTATACTAGTTAAAACTTCAATAAATGTCATATAGTTTTAATTACCATGTTTACATTTGAAATTGATTGACAATATTGTTTTGATATACGTTAAAATTCGGACCATTTTAAAGGGTAATGTCCGAAAGGATATTTTTACGAAGTAAAAAAAAAATATTATATAAAGGAAGTATACTTCAAATACAGTAAACATTCAGGTAAAAGATATATATGTACATCTGCAACATACACTTTAGTAGGTGTTGGCCTAGTTTGACATACAACACGGGCTTCAGATATCGGGAGGCGAGAGGTATCGACATTTTCTTGCTGTATGTCTGTACTCCTGCCAATAGTAACCTATAGTTTGATTGATTCTTTATAAACTACATACATCTCGAATTGATTTCTTGAAATGTGTAAAGTAAACAATTCATAATAATAATGTAAAGTTTTATCCTGGACATGGTCTTGATTTGTGTAACTTTTATGTTAGTTTAGATCATTCTACGGTAAGTTAGTTGAGTTTAGATTAGGGCCTATGTTAGAATATAGGTTAGGGAAGCTCAGATTTAGTTAGGTTAAGTTAGGTTAGGCTGGTTAAAATTAAGGCTAGGTCTAGAGCTAGGGAAGGTTAGGTTAGGTTACGTTAGGTTACGTTACGTTACGTTAGGTTAATTAGGTTAGGTTATGTTAGGTTGATTTATGTTACGTTAGGTTATGTTAAGTTAGGTCAGGTTAGGTTGCGTTACGTTTGTCTGTTAGGTTAAGTTAGATTGCGTTAGCCTAAAATATTTTAGGTGAAGTTAGGTGTTGTTGTTAGATTATGGTAGGTTAGATTATTTTAGGTTAAACTAGTTTAGGTTAAGTTAAGTCAAACTGAGTTACAAGAGGGAGCTGGTAAAATATTTTGTGGTAGGTTAATTTTTTAGGTTAATCCGAGAATAAATATGTGTACACGGTGTGTTAGAAATTTAAATTTTGACATGTATTAAGCCATTATCTTGATTTAGTTGCTTAAATTTAGGTTAATCATATTTGTTAAACATAAATGTGATTCTAAAATGAGCTGTTTCTGAGCTGTTCTACTTTCATTTATAAACCAAACATTTGAATACACTATAAGTTCTCCTTAAGATTTTATCCAATATAACGAATAATTAACATGTTAACATGGATAATTGAATTTTAATCGTTTTAATAACCCACATTGATTGACGTGAAAAATGACCAAACGTGTGAATTAAGATGGCATGATTCGTGGAAAGTTTCCCGCCAATCCGATTAGTGACCTTTGACCTGAGCCATATATTTAAGATGACAGAACAAGATCTTAGGAGTCCACATCAATTATTCAGTCTTCTCCATCAAATTATCTCTCTTGAATAAGCATCTAATTTGTCAGTAATGAAATTGATAAACCTCCAGAGGGATTTTAAAAATTCAAGATGATTGTGGAATTGAATTAATTAGCGTAGATACTTGACGAGTACTGTAGTAAGACTGTTTGCTTCAGTAATCCCTGTTCATTTTGTGTTTCCTCTTGCCTGTATTAAAATTACTGCCAGTTTAGTCTCCCCTGGGTCGATCATTTCGCATGCTAGGAATTAATTATTCGCTTAATTTGAAATTGCTTGTTTTCCTTCAGGAGATTAAAATTAGAAAATTATTTTAACTACCATTTTTTAAGTATCTACTTATTCAAATTTGGAAAATATTGGTTTTCATTGATGATAAAATTATTTGATTTCATTCGACTTATTCATATTCACTTGAATAAACACTTGATATACCAGACAAAACACAAACAATGATGACGTCATAAACATATTAAAACATAGTACAAATAAACACGTCATCACTGAAGTCAATGTCTTCGAATTACTATAATTTATGATATACAAGATTATTCAATTGTATAATATTTTGTTAAAACAAACTTAGTGTTCTTTACAGATAAGGTTTTCTGATTTTAAAGTTACATAAAATAACATAATCGTAGCATAAAATATTATACGAGCATATTGAGAATCCGATATGCAATTATTTTTAATGAATTAATTTGAAATCGTTTTATTTAATATACTATATTAGTTGTGTATTACATTTGTGAATAAACTCGGAATAAAAAGCATCCAACAAGAATGTTTCAAAATATAACTTACTGTGTTTTCTGTGAGGATGCATAAGGTCCCTTAGTAATGAACGTTTGCTGTTTAAAGGCATCCAGTTTCCTAAAAAATAGAAACATTTGTTTGAAGTTAAATGATTTGACGTGGTCAGGACCGTATGCTTGTTTGTGAACGGGGGGAGGGGCGGGGTTCTTCAGAAAATGAATGAAATATGCGTGGGTCCAGAATGCAATATGCGTGGGTCCAGGGATCGCCTAGGGCCCGGAAAATGTTGTCCCTGGATGTCTGATGAACTTTTTGAAGCACATGGTGTCCGAATTAATGGTTCAAAATAGAGGTCAAAATAAAGTAAATTAGCACTACAAAACATAAGGTATATATTTTCTGTTGTAAAATACTAAATAGTATATAATTGTTGAGTTTTTTAAAATATATTAGGGCAATTAAGGGATAATTTTTGGTTACGAAAATGCTATCTGCTTTCTATTGTAATTAAACGACCTTAATATATTGG
>JAOTQE010107225.1:0-25460 GCA_025631205.1 Nesometra sesokonis
ACTGTTGTTCCTTTTCATTGGTCCAATCTTATATTGACATCTTAAATGAAATGTTAACAATATTTGCATAGAACAAGTTGATATGTGGATGTTAAGCAAGCAATGATGTCAAAGTTTTAATGTGCCCTGTCTATATACTATTGTTTTATTATTTTTATACTTTAAAGTACATAGGGACTTTTAGCAAGTGTGCTATATGCCTGATTTTTTTTTACATACCATACAATTAATTATAGAAAGAAGTAGTTCGCACAACTACAAAACTTGGAAAGTCTTTGTTGTTACTATTTTAACTATTTTATAATGACTTTTAAGAATGGTAGGGTCATTCCAATAATAACCATTAATTATCAACATTACCTTAACGAGGAAAATGAAATATTAATCATCAAGCCTAATATACAACATTCGCCTTCAGAATGATTGATGATCACATTTAAAGTTATTGTAAATAACTACCTATTTTCAAAGCCGATTCCAAAACGACCAATGAGGAAGCATGATAGCCGGCAGCAAGGAGATCTTGACCAATCACTGAGATGATTACAAATGGGCTTTTGTCCAGTTTCATTGACTTCAACTGCTCAAATGTTGGCTCGAATGTTTCTGTGTAAGGAAATAATTTGTATTCATTACAGTAATAAATTAGTTATTGTTACACAATATATGATAAATGTTATGTTGTTAAAAGAAAGGTTATGTTTTATGTGTTAAAATAAGATTAAAATTTAACTGTTTTTCTTTCTGTGGTGAACCAACACTTTTATTCATTTTTAATATGTCGTATCATTTCTTTCAATTTAGTACATTTTCGATTTAGCAATCGATAGTTTTCAATCAATTCAGTTCAATTCAAAATAACATTTATTTCTCTTAATATAAAAAAAAAACTTTATAACAAATTAAGATAATATAAGGGGAGAAAGCCTCAATGATTGCAAAAAAAAAAATTAAAAATATAGAATACAATGAGAAAATGACATACGAGAGAAGACGCCAAACTTTGGTAAAAATGGGCATGTTTAATAAAAAATTTAATAAAAGCAGGTAAATAAGAAACTGCAAGGGTTATTCACTATATGGGTTTGCCCCAAACATTAAGAAAGCAGTATGTTCACTATCTTTTCAATTTTTACAAAAATGTGCTTCCTAAAAGGTTTCCAATTTTTTCTGGTACTGAAGTTGTATTGACAGTATAAGGAATTATATTATTCTTCACAATATTCAAATAAAGTATGAATCAATTATGGCCTGACAGTTATCATTGTTTGGAGTTACCATACTCTTTTTTTACTGAAGTGCTCTTGTGCATTTTCATACCTTTCAATGGTGACTTCAAAGCAGCTTCTATCAGTCCTGCTAGCAACTGTAAACTCTTGGGTTCCTGTGCTAATCCAGAAGAAAACGCAGCTAAAGCATCAGCATGACGGCCTAGACACTGAAGAGCAACTCCCTGACGATAGTAAGCCTATAAAGGATCAACAGAAGATACAAAAATTAATGTTTTACTATTTCACAAAATTTTGGTCAATAACCACAAACCTTAAAAGAAAAAAAATAATACATTTCATGGTTTCAACTGAGCATGTGCGTTACCAAGGTCAAGTAATAAAACAATGCGCGGCTCTTATCGAAAAGAATATAATTGCCGCACATGCGCAGTTGAAACCATAAAATGGCTTATTGTTTTAGGAAGATCAAGAATCCTCGAATGGCTACAGAAAACAATCACTGATGTTCCAATACTGAATAGGACACATTAAAATAAAAGAAATGTTATGTCAGTCCGGTGAACTTTTTCATAATTTTTTCTAACTTCCATAAATTATGGTTTCAGCAATAAGGTGCTTGTAATGATAGCATTTACGACCATGTACAGAAAAACTTGAGTAAAGGAAGGAGCAAAGTTAACTTTATAGGCTATCTAAAAAATGAAATAGTAAAGAGCATTATAAGCAAAGGGGATAAAATGTTTTACCGAAACCTCCTCATGAAACACTAAAAGTTTGTTTAAAAATAAGTTGACTAAACATAAATGAAGATTGTAATAACCAATATTTGAAGCATTCAAATGCATCACCATGTTTAACATGTCACAATTAATAGCTGGTATAACTTTGTTAAGGGGTAAAGTGCTTTTCTTCTTGTGATGTACATTTGATTAAATAGGCCAATCATAAATCAATATATTACTGTAACTAACAGTCTTTGAAGTAGCCAACTCATCCAATTTCCATCTACGTACCCCCTACCCTTCCAATTTTAACATGAGTTGCACTAATATTTGTTTATAACTTTGTTCAGGGGTAAAATGTTTACCAAAAGGGTTTTTAGATCTATGTTGAAGTTTATTTCATTAAGTGGGCCATAAATCAAGATCATAACTACCAGTATTTGAAAGGTTGAAATTCACCCCCATTTCTAAATGAGTTTCATAACTATTAAATACCTCATATACTTTGTCACTGGGGTAAAAATGTCCGCCAGTCTATTTAAGTCTTAATTTGAAGTTCATTTGATAAGTAGGCCACTCATTAATCAAGATCTTGACTAACCCTATTGGAAGGATTTCAACATCCCAATTTTTAACATACATGCTTTTTTAAAGACACTATGATACAGTTGCCCTTTCCATACATCTAGGGTAACATGTTTTAAACGTCAACAAATATTTATTTCTTAAATTTTGTTTTCACATGACAGATTAGTTAAACTCATTCTGTCTATTGAGAGCTTACAAAATGCGCCGACATAAAACATACCGACGTCATGCCAATAATACTGTGCATGACAGAACTATGTGTAAATTTACCGAATACTCAGTATAGTTGAGAATAGGCCTACTCACAAAAAAAATTTGCAAGTTGTTGTTCTCGGGTGGGACTCAAGCCCACAATCTCCAGTCTAATTGTTATCCAACTCAGTTCATTTACACATCAGAGTTGTGAAACTGTATACAAACAAATTATATCTAGTATTCTCTCTGATGCAAAAAACATATAACTACATGTGTATAAAGTCGTTACCCTGTATCTGGGACAGTTGCCTGTGGATTTTGTGTCCTGGCCAGAAAACAGTACCAACAATGATGAACTTGAGGTTTATCAGCAAGCATCTAACATCAAAAACTTCTCTACATTAATTATAGACAATAATTCAAAATCTGCATTCATGAACATTATATTTTTAAGAGTTTTATTTATAGCAAGTCCTAATTGTGTTAATTATGCATTTTTGTCAGATCCTGCAAATGCGGTCGGTATTGACATTGACTGAACACAGAACACATACGATGCCAGTCATTGCTAAGCACATTTATTTTCTGCTTGTGTTTCATGTCGAAAGCTCTCTTTTATAAACTGTATAAACTGTAACCTTTGAAGTCCATTTCACTGATCTTCCACCTGGCTTAAATCACAGGAATTGATCCCAATTAACATTATTGACATCTCATCTAAAATATCAATATCTTATGATGTCACAAGTCATTCAGTAAAACTGTTTCATTGTGACATAATTCTGGAAATATTGATTTTCCAATGAATTTCTACCTGGAAAGGCTGGTTTTTGATGACTTCTGTCACTTCTAATGCTTTTTAATTAATCACATCCTTTTTCTTTCTCTAAATTTCAATTACATCATTTTGTTATTTTCTCTCTTTATTACATAAACTCATAATTTGAACTAAGAAACAGATACCATATTTTAAGCAATGTAGGCCTATCCTTCATTATTTATCTCAAATTTAAATGAACGAAATTGGAAGAAGGTTACCATATGTTTCACCCCTGTTTCAGAGGTCCCAAGTTGTAAAAACAGAATTCCTGGAGATTTACTCATGGTCGTCCTACCACAACTTTTAATGTGTACCCTTCCTAAAGTATGTGTACATATACCCTTATTTATAAGCTCAACACCTTGCCTTTTATGAAATGATAGTTTTTAACATGTTTTGTCACTGCTAAAATGTGGTACAGTATTACTGTTTACGAAAACATTACAGAACTTCATAATTACTTACTTTCAACCAATACTTTGAAATAAGTAGGCCAATTTATGCTCTGATTGTTAAACTTTTACAAAACCTGGAGAATTTCCTGGAGAAAACTAAATTCCGGGAGAAAATCTGATAATTCCGGGAGCCTGGGAGATGATCTAAAATTCCTGTAGACTCCAGGACAATCCTGGAGACTTGGGAGCTCTGCTGTTTGTTTATTTGTTTATTTCTTTTGTTTAATTGTTTGTTTTTGGGGAACAGCGTACAAGCCACAGTTTTCATCAGAAACTCTTAAAACTTGGCCACAATGTTACTTGATATTCAAGCTAATAACATTTGAAAGGACAAGGTCAAAAAGTCAAGGTAATTTTGGAGCAAAAAATATTGCTCACCGTTATTTTCAAAAGAGTCATTTCCAGGAGGTGGGCACAGACGTGGCGGGTAGGTGTGGAAGCTGCGGGCAGGGATGCGATTTTTCAAATCACTCATTTAGCGATTATGCCCGCTACCTGCAAGTGCCTGTGTGGTATTTTGCAATCATTTTCAGAAATTTTTCCGTTATTTAAAGAGCTTGTAGTAATTGAAGTAAAGTAGGCTAATTGCATGTTTCCATTTGTTGAATTGCACAGAGTTGTATAGCCGATTGTGTACTACACTGTTTATACCACAAGGTCAGTAGCAGTTGTAATCACTATGGCCCCCAAACTGCGGTTATCCGGATTTCCTCATCAAATACATGAATATGAGGACGTAATGTTGAGAGGACAACCATTTTGATGATGTGGCATGAAAAGAAATGCATGGGAAGTAATGATCATAGGCTCAACATTTGTGCCCACCTCGGCGCCTTCCTGTACCCGCATCCCTCTCATGGAAATAGGTCGCTCGCTCTATGTATGAGAATTCTGCTTATGCGTGAGAAAAATTACCTAGGCACGAGACATCCAAAATAGGTCCCAATGGACGAGACTCGCGCATTTGGCGTTGGCAGGTATAATTGTGAAGTAGGGAAGACCAAATAGCTTGCCTGGAGAAAAACAGTTAGTAAACAATTCTAAGAGTTCTGGCTTTACAAATTAAATTATGTTGTCTAGTTTCAGTTGGCATAAAAAAGAAAAAATAAATATATCTTTAATTTATAAACATTTATATGATTTAATGATAGGACTACATCCTATGAAACCAAGTGATTTTTGGAAAAAAAAATGTATTTTAAAACTGCGAACATCAATTGTTTTTACAGTCCCACATCTCATCTCAGAAAAATAGGTTGATAAACGATCCACTAACTTTAAATTGACATATGACATACTAACGTCAGAACAGGATTCTTTCAATTTTGGCCTGTATATAAATTTTAAAGTAAAAGATAAGTTTATCATGTTTAAAATAATAAAGAGTTGAAAAATATATGTTTTGAATGAATGTCTTTTGTGACACTTATTGATTTAATTAAAATGTATAAAAATAACATCTCATTTATCTTTGTAAAAATTCAATTTAAATTAAAATATTCAACTAATTCAATATATTTTTGATTTTTTACCTTGGTTGTTCAATTTACATAAGAACCTGTATAATATGCTACAAATGACCAGTCGGTGAAATCAAAAAACCTATTACAATAAATCCCTCTGGAAATAGGATCACTTAAGTGAACTTGATTTGAACGTCTTTGTTTTAAAAGTATAGAATAACTATATGGCATGTTATCTATGAATCAATCTTTTAAATTCATTACAAAATATTCATATTTGGTTGTTTTCAATCGGTTTGTTACATTCATCACCCTTAATTCATTGTAAAATTATTAAACTTTTTGGATGATGTGTTGTTTCAATCACATAAAGCTGAAGTGGTTGTATGACATAATATCTATGACCCCCGTTTTTAATGTAATAAACATGGGATTGTCGAAGCGATATGATTTACATATCATGATATATTTCATGTATTTTTTGTGTATATTTTTATTGATGTATTAAGGTGTCTATAAACCCCAGTTGTACTTTTTAATTTTTTTTAATTTTTATATCTGATAGGTTGTCTTGTATATTTTTAAACTGTACAATATATAATGCTATATTAAAGGGGGTCAGACCCCTGTTATTTAATGGAATTAAATGTGACATAGTCAGGGAATGTGATTTACACATTATTAAGTACTTGATATTTTATAGGTTGTTACATTTCCTTTAATACATTAATAATGTACTACTAAAAGTGACATATTTGGGATATTTTGTAACTATTTTTTATATCTTTTATGACAACTTCTTGTTTTTCTTTTAATGCAATAAAACTGAATGATATATTAAGCGACATTGCACTCCAAATGATGGAGTATTTTCATATCTTTTTTTCTTCTAACATAACATTTAATGATATATTAAGGGTGTACATACCCCTATTATTTAAAGCACTATCATGACCAGATCATAGACATGAATTAAATCTGTCAAGATATTTTAAACTTTAATACAAAATACTTTTAATAAAAGGGTATGGAGCAAATTGTGTATTATTCTTAAACATACAAAAATATTCTGACATTTTTTATGATACCAACATCTCTTCTAAATTTTAATTATAATATAATAAATTTTACTGCTGTTCCTTGAACTTTCTATACAGCATGTTTACCCCTACACAAAATAAAAGCAATTCATAAAATACTAACAGCTATATGGTTTCTTATAATTTTAAGATAAAGTAGCATTTTATTACCGTGTCACATTTATGAACACACTAAATATGTATTTAAGTTGTTTATTATGACATTACAACAGTCAATTACATATCAAGCAATTTTTAAATAAATTTTTGTCACTCTCCAAGCTGACAGTAATGTTTTTTTCCTTACCTTCTTTCTAGGAGTCCATTTCATCATTCTTAATAATTTCCGAAATATGTCATTAAGCCCTTAACATCAACAAGTTGTCATATTCAATGTAACAATAAAATGTAATGCAGACAGCCAAAGCCAGCAAGGCCTCAGTCGAGGAGCCCAACTTAGCCTGCCTTTTTCACTGATCCATGGGTCACATTTAGGCTAGCTACGCTCTAAATCTTGCACATGTTGTCATCAGCTCTGCCAACTGCCCACTGGGAGTATTAATATAAACATAGCCATGCTGGATTGAGGGATATAAATTGACTCAATCCAATCAGTTGCTGTAACAATCTCAAGTACTCATGAACTACAGCTGACTTGCAGACTTACTGAAATCATCCAATGGATAAGTCACATATATTCGATTTTAATAATCAATCCGTTTAATAAAATTAAACACAAAACATTTGTCGATGTGATCGTAGATGTACTCCAATAAATGAAGTCTGGAGAGTTTGCAATTTAAACATTCTATCAAAAGAAGAAGCTACAAAACTTGACATGAAATGAAAGTAGTTTTTGACAACCTTTGAAACTTAACACTTACATTCTCATGCTATATTTAAGGATATATCTCCAGATTTGTTACAAAACAGAAATGCATAATAAATTCAACCTAAGGCAGTTACGAAATGCAAGGTGTACCCTCCTCAAACCAAGGAAGTTAGTTGTGCCGGCGTATTAAGAAAGCTATCGCCTTGGGAAACTCACGGCACCCTTAGACTTCAATGTTACATAAAACAGGTGATATGTTTTAAACAAGCTACATTGCAACAAAAGTCATTCTTGATTGATCAATTACTATAAATTCACAAACTTGACGAGCAATATTGCAAAACAAACATTAGAGATATACTGACAAATCTACACCAAAAGGTTCCTTCATTCATGTAATGCAAAGTTATTCCTATACAACTGATGTCAAAATCTTGAAAAATGACTAAATGATGTGTATCTCACTGCTTGAATTATGTACTATACTGAAGTTGCTGAAAAATATTACTTTCCATTATAAGAAAATTTAGCTTATGAATTTCCACAAAAGTATTGATCAATGTTCAATGTTCAGCAGTTGGCTTCCACGATGCAAATCCCTTTTACCTTGAAATTTTGCAAAACAAACAGTAGAAAATCTGACAAATTTAATACAATATATCAAGCAATTTACTTCCTTACTACTATAGTTATTGAAGAAAAGACTGCTCTTCATTATTCAGTAATTTAGCTTACAAATTGCAAGAGAAAATGTTATCAATCCAAGTTTACTTCCACTGATGGTATTGATGATTATCGATATATGCTCGTCAGTTGCCATTCACGGTATAATCATCACCTTTTTTCTTTGATAAAAGTATGATAAATATGTTTTATTATATATACTTATCTCTTTAATTTATGCACATTGTTAAGAAATACTTCCTTCCATTATTTAATTTGTCAATTTGGATCGACACAACAGAGTTGATTAATTAGAAGTCCATCAGTGATCAGTGTGATTCAATTGACATATCATATTCATTCCGTTTTTTCTTAATGAATAATGCAAAAACTTAAATCCTTCATTTATGCGAGTTCTTGAAAAAAGTTGATCACTTTAAATTGTTTAGGTTCATCAATTTTCGATCATCATGATGGAATTACCATTTGTTGTCGTCCCAATTTTTTATTCAATAAAGACGGCAAAAAAGCCAATTCTTCCAATTTACGTTTTTAATCTATATAGTTTAATAGCTTCATTACCGTTCAGCATAAATGAAGCAATACTCAAACCACCTGCAAACAATTAAGATTTATTTTGTATGCAAAAATCTTTCAATATTTAAAATTTCAAAATCGTCAATGTCTATATTAGAACACTTATTGTCAATGTCTTCCATTAAAATCCACCAAAATGGAACAAAAATTATACCACCTGCAAACTATTACATTCCATTAAAAAGTCTATAAATATATTTATAACATCGTTTTAGAACGTCAGTCTCTATATTATATTATTTTTTTTTATCAGTGTCGTTTTTAGGTTTTTTGCCGGATGCATGTCAGGTGCTCTTTATTGAGGAATCACATTGCAAGCTAGAGAAACTCAGTCAACATGGTTCTATCTTACCCAAGTTGCTTGTCAGGTGATATGCTAGGTTAATATCCAGGTAAACTTTTTATAGATTGAAATAAAATTCAATAACGGTCTTTTCAAATAATGTTCGTTTTCAGTTTTCATGTCATGTCACTGAGTTTTTCTCAACAAAATCAATGAAGGACAGGCAACAGGAACTGAACTGAATTCAATGTTAATTATCCCTTAATAAGTAAAGCTCAATACTTGGACTAATGTTTTGGACTGTCTTCATGGAAGCCAAAAAAGCATCACTTGTTTTTATTGAAAGTCTTGTTATAGTGTCTCCAAACAAATACAAGCTTCAGAATATCTGCTAAGGCGCAATGGTGTTTGTACCAGTCAGTGAAAATGTTTAAAATACATCATCATGTTATCATATTCTTTTCTTTCTATAAATCATTGATTAACACCTCTTCAAACATCTTTATAATCAAAATCTAGATTACTGTTTTTCCTTAACACGAAGTTCACAATTCAAAATGTATATTTCTGAATATACAGATCAGTTACCTCATGCAATGTTTTCACCATTCAATCAAAAAACATGGTTAAACATTCATCAAGAAGCTGCATTGCCAACACATTCTTCTGTATCTGTAAGTCATCAAGTAAAATCTCTTATACAAAATCTTTTTACTATTTCTCCTCCTCATCAAAAAGTACAATATTCCAAAATGTGTTTCAGAATATATAGATATGGTACATCATTCAATGTTTACACCATTCCATGAAAAAATAATGTATAGATTTTTACTCAAGAAACTGCATTATACCATCATACACTTCTGATTCTATAAATTATCAACAAATATCTTTTGAAACAAAATCCTGTTGATGTTCCTCCTCCTCACCAGGAAATTCAATAATTAATGGAAGTTTCTAAATACAGACAAGGCACATCACTCGGAATTCAAACCATTCAGTGAAAAACAATGTTTAAACATTCATCAAGAAACCACATTACTTAAAATGTCAAACACAGTACTAATGCCTCATTCTCCAGTTTCTATGATTCATCCAATTAAAAGTAATGGTTTCAGCAATTCAAACTTAATTAATGAAATTATTCTGCAATTATCAATACACAATTGACACAAGTGACAGAAACTCCATTAACGACTTGCTTAGCAATATCTAAAAGAACATTGATGAAATTGACAGCAGTAAAAAAGTCAGACTGAAAATGGCAATACTGAGATAGAGACTTATGGAAGAGCAAGAAAAGAGAGGAGGATTGCATTGGTGGTTAACACCAGATGCTGAGCAAATGGTATTGATACTGCAAGCAGATTGGCTTTCCTCGAAAATGGCCACTGTTCCCTTTTTGAATAAGATGCACTGACAGTGAAAGACTGAAAGTTGAAGTATTAAATCCACTGAATTCACAAACACCACAAGTTTTCTTTTTGGTGTTCAAGTAAATATCCAAATATTATGATGTTTCTTGGCAATAATGGTATCAAAACTAAGAAGAAATCCATGCATAAATCCATGAAAACAAATTGCCCAGCTGAAAATGTATGCTACTATTACTTGAACTTCCAATATATTAAAACATCTTTGGCATAATATGAACTAATTTGATTTAATATCATCCAAATAAATCTCTGGCAGGTGAGAAAGTCTTTCAATGAAAATAACAATCCATCCGACAGACAGATAGTAGTCACTGGATATATAGTTATCATCCAATATTCTCAAATCATTCTCCATTAGCTTTATTTCAAGAGTCAAATCAAATTTTTTTTTTCAAGCACATTTTTGCCAGCTGATTGTAAATCTACAAATGAATAGCCAAGCAGTAAACTCATTTGTACTCTTATTTTGATCACAATGCCGTTGTAAAAATTGTTTTTATTGACTACAACAATGTTTCTATATCCTTAATTATAAAATTGTAATAGTATTAAATTGGTGGTGTCTATATGAATGCTTTTCATGCTTGCTTCTCTGCTTTGTCAATGTTAAAATGCTTCATTAAGCAATAGGTATCTCTAACACACTCTGCTCTAACAGACTACAGTATATAAATTTAACATATTTTTTTTTTAAATAATATAAAAATTACAGATAATATAACTAATTTATATTAGAGTCAAACATTCATGAAGGATTAACATATTTATAAAAATGTTTCTCAACTTATTTATATTTACTATGCACCACAAATTGTAATTTTTTATATTAAGATTGTTTATGAAAATAATGTTTATATAATAGATTTTCCTCTTTGTCTGACTTTTGAATTAAACTCTCCAAACATCAGCTGAGCTGAATCATAATGGCTTTAACCAACTCACTGAACATACAAACATTGTCGTGTAAGAGTCCTCACCTTAATTCAGAAACTTTAACGAACCAAACTTGAGACAACAACCACAAATTTAAAACCAAGTAACAAATATTGACTTGTAATAGACCATTTAACTAGAAACAGTAATTCCAAGAGTGAAGAGTAGCACTGGTTAACAGGGTTGGAGGGGGAGATTTTGGAGAAAATACAGGTTTGGGGGTATAAAGTCTACATTATGGGTCTAATGATACACAGATTACAGATGGATATAGAAATTACGAACACCTTCTGTGAATCACTATAAATATATCATAAATTCAAAAACATTGAAACTTACTCAAAATCTAAATATTCTATTCTTAAACTTAGTGTTTATGCCCCTTTATTCTGCTTTGTGACTCTTGTCCACTTATTGAAATGTATGAATACAGGTGTTTCTGGTAGGTTAAGATAGAAAGTTAAATTTAAATAAATTTAGTTATCAATTAACAATTATTCAACAAGTATTTGTACCTTGATGAGCTATGGTTCTATGTCATCCTCCTAAATAAAATCCATTATCTTCCGTTGTCTTATATATGCGAGGACTCTCCACAAAATGAGTTGCATTGTAGGTGAGGAAAAATTGATATAATCACCAAAATAGTTCTTAAGTCAAATTTTTGAGAAATTTTGTTTTAATGAATTATGAGTACTACTTTACTTATATTTCATTTTCATTTTAAAATACTTTTTAGGTCAGTTTTTTTTTGTTTTTATATGTACTAGTCAACTTACCGGTCCAATACTTGACCTTTGACCCCAAAGAGTAGTGAAAAACAGTTATTTAACCTTTGACCCTAGTAACTTTGACCTTTCAAAAAATGAACCCCTCATGGTCGATTGTCAGTTACCCTGCATCCACCCACCAAGTTTCATGGAGATCGGGCCAAGGATCTAGACGGAGTAGGAGAACAAACAGACAGACAGAAAGACAGACAAGCATTGTTCAAATTCTAGTATAGATGATACTTTATGAATTCAAAATAAGTCCAATCAAATCAAAGTCAAATAATGTTATGACATTTACAACCTTATTAACTTTAATATATGGAATAGAAAAATAATTATCACATGAAAACATGATTGATTTTTGTTGTAAACCATTTGTAACATACAAGAAAACAATCATAACTATGTAATATGTATTGTAGGCTTAATGCTATTTCTGTTGTCATTCCGAATTAATTTAATTTAAAATTGTATCTATTATATTTTCTTCTAATTAAATTCAAATTGAAAAAAAAATGCATTGCAATCATTGAATTAGATTGATATTGAAAATTTATATATTTTTTCGAACAAAAATGTCTAGACAAATGTAAATCTGAAACTACAAACAGGTTTTATATTCACTAATATCCTCCGATAAGACTTCTGATATAAATTATAGACAACATTTATTAGTTTGTTTGAAACTAGCATCGACATTTTATCCCTCAATAAAAATGTTGACAACCTTGTTTACAATTTGAAATACATAGAAAGTCAGCATTGGCAATTCCATACATTCAGTATATATTATCCTTGCATGACTGCATCCAATTATACAGGCTCCAAAATGAAAAACAAATTCTGTTACTAAAAATCTAGAATTTAGATACAAAGACACACAGTCGTACAGCTGTTTTGAGCAATTGGACTAAAGTTGACATCTAGTCCCATTATTGGCCCTGTAAAATGTTTGGAATGGGTACACTTGTACTTTTAATTATAGATGTACAGTTATAATTTTGGCAAAATTGACCACTTGTAAACTGTTTTTAAAGTTCCCAACATCGGGGAGTGTGCAGTTTTCCATCGGCAAGAACTCACCTTGTTGAGTCCCCAATATACCAAATGCCCTAAAAATGCATGCAAAATATGGTAAATATGGTTTTCTTTTTTTTTTATTGGCTTGTCTAACTGAAAACCCAGAAAATGCCCACCTCAAAGTTTTTACCTCTCGGGGGTGAAGGGAAGCCCTGCCGCTGCCACTGCTCCATATGAACTTATGGCCCTAAAACTCGATGCAATGTTACATTTCTAACCATGGACCATAGTCTACTTGGATCTAAGGCTGAAACATGGCTTGATGAAATATATTTACAGAGCCACTTTTACAACAACTTTACGATACAAGCTGGGTATCTGAGCATGGCCAGCCAAGATGTGCAGAGCGAAACAAAACATGCTGCACCGTCCGCCTACTCCATTGTTCCCTTATGATAAAGCCATAAAAATTCATTTAAAAAATAAAATACAAATTTTAAAGAAGTATGGATTTCAACAGAGAAATTAGAGTACTGTAGGCCTACATTATTATTTTTTTAAAATTAATTTGGCTAAAAATCTTCTCCAAAAAAAGCTTTTTATCATTGTTTACAATTCTGTTGTGAAAAAATAAAATAGTTATTATCAATAAATTTTATTATCAAATCATTAGTTTTCATGTTACTTTAATAATAAATTTTTTTTTGCCATTTTTAAGTGGTAATGATTTTACCTAAACAAATTTTCAATTTAACATTTATTTTTGTATAGATGTAAATTGTGAACCGAATAAAGAAAAGAACTCATATTTCCTAAAATAATAATTAAGTAAAACACATGATATTATTTTCTATCATAAATGCAAGCATCTTGTTTGGGTTTTTGTAAAGTTTGGGTTAGGGAGTCCTATACACCATGATTTTGGCACTTTGAAGAAGTTCTAGTTTTATCAAAAATTTCAGTTTTTTGTCAACTGAAAAAACGTAACAAATAATCAATTTTGAAAATAACTTGCTTATTTTGAAGAATTAGATAAAGTCTTGATCATGGCACTAGACATTACAGTATTTAAAATTGCTATACCCTAATATTGCGACATTATATCAAAGATCTTACAATGTAAAGATAGCACGCTGGCCTATTTTTGCATGGTGTTTCTGTAATACACTTAGAACACCATCTAACACTCAAATCTACTCCTTATTTTGCAGGGGGCGCTATAAAATGTTTTGTTTTGTTTTCGTTTTTGTAATATTTCGATTTATTTCCAAAAGGATGATACTGAATTTTATATAGATATCAATTTCATTATTCAATCTTCAATTGCATTTACAATCATGATCAATAGCAATACTTTTGCCTGCGCGTTCGTTACTCCTTATTTTGTAGCGGGCGCAATTCCATGGCATTACGCACTGGAATAGGCCAGCGCGCTATCTCTACATTGTAAGATCTTAGTCTCTTATGATTCTCGTCATTCCTCAGTGTAAAAATCTTATTAAACAATGTTTTAATAGATTAATTTCTAGTCTGAATTTCTTAACAGTACATTGATATTAGCAAGTTAATTTGAAAATTAATGGTGATGCTTTTCAGTCATTTTCAGGTGATAATACATCTTTAATTTAAAGACAGATGACTATACAAGAGTTATGGTATGAGCTCTAGAAACGTTCAGCCAATATGGATTAATTTTGATCTTATTTTCCTTTAAAAAAAAAAATAAAATTTACAAATGAACAAAACTGGGACTTTTGAATAGTGATGTCAAGAACATATGGCAATGTCAATCTCCAATGGGTATGGTATAAATAACATAATAATAAAGAACAATTTCATTGAATCTGACATTTTCCTGGCAACCATGCATGTAATGATGTACCTTAAAATGACTAGAACTTTGCTTGTCATCTCTATACCAGCCACCAGAATGCATACCATAGACTTGCTGTCTATAATATCAGTTTTCTGACCTTGGTATTTCAATTTTATTTACTCCTTTGTGTTGAATAAAACTTGACAAGTTATATACCACGAGCCTAATATTAGGGTCCTACATTGATTGACATATACCACTCTTTAAAATATTGTAAATATTTTGCATTCAAATAATAGAACTCAAGGAAAATGAAACTTAACAACTTTCATGAGCCACTGCTGTAGAGTTGATTGGACAAGGGACCTCAGCAAATTGCGTAAGACTTATTTATGTATGTACATATATATTTGACAAGGATCAAATGTAATGTTAATGTTAATGTAAACAATTGAAATCCAATTCAGTGTTTGATAAACGCAAAGAATTCTTCTCAAACTTCCTTAGTAAATCACAGGAACTGAAATCTTTGAGAATGGAACCAAACGATCTCAAATTAACAAGGAAAACAACACATTTTAGCTATTTTTAGTATCTAAAGTTGTAGTTAAAAAAGAGAATTATGTAATATAACAACATTTACACAATAACGATGTGTGCTATTGGATATATTTTAATTAAAACATCATTACCATATACAGAATCTTATATAATTAAATTCCCTATTGAAATCAATTTTCTTTAAAGCATTCTGAAAGGATAATACTAGGAGTTATAAAAATTGTACTGTTCAGTAGCCTACATGTTATAATTTTATAAATGTTTAATATTTTCATAGATTTATTCATATTTTTTTTAGCACAAACCTCCCCATAACAGTTATATACTCCAGTACATTGAATGTCTATATTTTACATCTTAACCTCTGTCAAAATTACCAAATTTTTTTTGGACAAAAAAATGGTTTTGTATATATATATAGTCATGATAATTTTAAATCACACCCAAACAGAGATCTATCATTACCATATATGAGTATATTGAAGTTTTTTTTATCCAATGGAAATTTATAATCTGGACTTATTTTTTTCATTGGGTTTGAAAAAAATATTCCAAAGAACTAAGCCTACATGATAATTGTTGATAACAAATTATTAAGAAATAATCTATCAACAATATAGGTAACAATGAAAAATCCAAGTTACTCATCACTATTGGTTTTTTTTATACTAATTAAAAATATGTAATGAACACGCCAAGCAAACAAGGAACCAATTACACGAATACCATAAATTGCAAGGTCCTGTAGATAGAATTATTTGAATGCCAGGACTACAACTTGGCCGAAACCTGGCTTCAGCTGAATCATGGCTGAATACACTTGTTCAGAACAATAAATCAGCGGTAACGACATGGGTTGATTAAAATCCACAGACTACAGTCATTTGGCGTTTGTAGTGAGCACCTGGGATTTGAAGAATTTGATTCATGAGTTTCTGGGAGAGGAAATTAAAACCACTGAAAAAGCTTAGAATTGACCACAAAAATAACCAAATTATCTACAAATGATTGAAGAATTAAGACAAAAAAGCAATAGAAACAAATTAAATACTGGTATATTCTGTTGAATCCAAGGTAAATTTGCAGTCAACTTTTCAAAAACAGACACTCCACAAAAAAAAAATGACACACTGAATTGGAACTTTTTGTCTAAAATTCCCAAGACAAAAATCATGTAATCAATTTAATACTGTATATGCAAATCCTATCACTAATCCAAACTCTCTGGAAAACTGAATTAATTATTAGATGGTTGATTGTAGTAGTTATCATAAACAAAATTTTTAATGTTTCATTTCCTTTTCAATGCAAATGAGTTGGGATATTTTTATACCTGCCAACTCTCACGCATAAATTAATTTATCTCACGCATTAGCAAAATTCTCACTTAAAAACAATCATTTCAATAGATTTCCTCAGACATGACACAATATAGAGTAAAATACGGTGAAAACCGCCCCAAAACACCGATATTTAGTCGAGAAACGGCCCAAATATAGTGAGATGACGTTTTTTTTTTTTTTTTTTTTGCTTGTCCAATCGAAATGAGAGAGGATGTGGTTCAGATAGTGGTGGCGGGGTTAGTCTCACGCATTGGAGCTAAAAAAAGTTGGCAGGTATATATTTTGTAAGAACATAAACTCCCCAACTCATATTTCACATTTTGAAATTAAGAAGATAATGAACAATATTATAGGTATAATTTTATACCTCCATGATATTATGATTTACTTTTTTAAATATGTTCACATACAATGCTAATATCTACATTTGTTGCTATGACACCTGAGTGATGCAGGGAAACAACAACAGAAGATTGTAGCTTTACAATGACAGTGAACTTCCTATGATTTCAGCTGGTTGCTTAATATCTGACTATAGAGGTCTCACTTTACAGAATGGGATATATCATAACTTGTTGAAATTAATGACAATAATTTCAAGTTTTTACTTGTATTTTTTGGTTTGTACTCATTTATTTATTTTATTAATTATTTTACAGGCCTATAAAACTATAGCCTTATCTGGACTGGACTTATTTTGGTAAAACTAACAAACTTACCAGTTAGTTTGACTTGAATAAGTCCCTGGGGTATTCCGGGTAAGTAATAGGCCGTGTTTCCGCAGGAAAAAACTATCCGATAAATTATCCCGATAAAAATTATCCGATAAAAGTGCTGCAGAAACGGGTGTTTAACCTATTTTGACGTAATAAAATTATCCGATAATTATCCGATAATATTCCGATAATTATCCAATAATTGACCTAAATGCGATAATTTTTTACCTTTGACACGGGGTCAACTTTTATCTTGCTTTTGCGAGGATTTCACTGTGGGGCAATCAGGGTGCCACGCGAGGAAAAGGAAATCACCTAAAAATCACCGGAAGTTAGTGGACTCATAATGCATTATGGTCTACACCGAGTTTGCGCAATTGTATTTTTTAAATTGATTTGATTGGATGTTATTTTATCAGATAATCCGAAATTCCTGCGGAAACATAGCCAAGTAAAAAATGAGAAACAATTAAAAGTAGAATAGTGATTAACCACTGAGGTACCATATTAGTGAACCTAATTATTTATATTATAAGTTTAAACAATAGCAAATTTTAAAAAAAAACAAAACTTTAGCATAAATAATTTTCAGACATAATCCTGCATAAATTTTATAAATTATATATAAATTGACATATTTTATCTAAATATTGATCTCAAAACATATTTCCTATCCAAAAAAATATAATCATAATAATAATAATTTGCATTTATAAAGCGCTCTTAACCTGCTGTCTCACAGTGCTATAAGACCAATAATCTATGTGAACAAGTGAGTTTTAAGAAGAGACTTAAATTGCACCAAGGACTAAGACTGACGGATGTGAAATAGAAGCCGATTCCAGATCAATGATGCATGTGCAAAGAAATCTTTTGGATCTGATTTAAGTTGAGTCTTTGGAATGGACAGCATAAGAAAGTCCTTTTCAGAACGATAAAGTGAAATAATATTCCTGCATCATAAACGGTTTTAAGAAGTTACTATTCCATAACAGTGAGTAATCTTGAATAATTTTTATCACAGAATGACACAAAATACTCAGCCAAGTTTTTGCAGAAATAAATGATTTCTCCCTCTAACTTGCCATTCACAGGCTAAACCCCTTAGCACAGTGTACATATCCATACAATACGGTAGAATTTTTTATCTTTGAAACGTACGTAAAAAAAAATAAAATGGGAACATTTTGAGCATGAAGTTGGCAAAAAAATAAGAACACTATAAGACTGGGCAAAATGTTGCTGGTTCTTATCAAAAAAATTGTTTTGTCCTACTATGGACAACAATAAACTATACGACACTTTAATATTAATTATCACATAATTCACTACACAGGTTTAAAATTTAGATAGCCTCATTAAAATAACTACGCTTTATGAAAATATGATATTAAGTAAAACAAATTAAAAGGAAGTCACCGAGCAGCTGTGTTCTGTTTTTTTCTCAGACAAAACAAAATGGAGTATAAGAAGACAATATCATATAATCTCAAGAAAGAAACATTGCTCATTACATCATCTTAGACTAATGAGATCCACAAACATACCAAGAATTATCAAGCTTACATAATTCTCTCTTACCTTTCCAGAATTTATAATTTCCGATTCATTCATAATTAATTCAAGAAGACAACATCAGCCAAGAAATTGAGGCTTCTTTGAGATGAACAATAAAATCCTTCCCATCATGTGATCAGTTTCTTTTTTTTTAATCTGCAACAATCCATCATACTGCTATATGCCAAAATACAGGTGTTCGTATAATACATGAACTTTAATATTATTGTCAACTACACTACATACGTAAAACATGCTACAATGGTAAATGTTGTATATCACTGCCCACCTCCAACAGGCTGGGAATATTCTAAAATAATCAATACTGCCAACAAGTGGTATTTTCGAAGCAACAAAAACTCTACTGGACATCGTAAAGTATCTACGTCCTGAGAGAAACTGGAGAGAAAACCTCAACAAATGTGTAATATCAAAACTCAAAATTTTCAGAGGTTACAACAAAGGTTTCATCAGAATGTTTGGACTACTGTCTTATCTACATTCAAATCACTGCGTCCCAAATCAACAGGTAGCCACAAACAATCTGTACTATCAGTTCTTCTCATTATTGGGAGCAACTCCACATCAATGCTTATATTATTACTAAGCCTTCAACTTAAGAAAAGGATTCTGATGAAGTTGATAGTTTATTATGCAGAAAGAATTTCAATAGAGATCAATATACATTTAAACAATAAACCTTAATAAGAACATGAACTTGCAAAGTCTATCCTTGAAGCACACTTAATGGAAATTTCTTTAAGTACAGAAACATGGTGCAAAGTACTTATAAGGATTCTTAATCTTTGTATATTCAGAGTAAGCATCTACAATGTAGATGATTACCAATAATTAACTTAATACTTTACTTTGACAGTATACTTGTCTCTTTCGCTGGGAAAATAAAACTTGTAAGGTTTCCGGTATTCTACTGTTAACAACTGTTATTGTTAGATTAAAGTTTTAAACCTTTATAAAGATTGTTAAATATATAATTGGCTAATAGCTTTTTATAGTTTCTCAATAAGTTCATATATATTTCCTTTTCTAGTCCGTTACTTCATTAATTTAATCTATACATGGTCATCTTAATTTGGCTCTTGTAAAAATATTTTGTTTATATTTTTTCCAGGACAGTTCCATCCTAATATACCTACACCAAAAAAAAAACTGATGCCAATTTTCCTTATGGAAATATACACCAAAATTTAACATTAGTATGGACACCGTTCGTGTTTAAATGTATTCATAAAGTTAGTTACTTTCAAAATAATTCCATTATCATTTTTAAGCAAATCTCAGTGCTCATAATAAAAATAAACAAATTAAATAATGAAGACATGGTACAGGATTTAGGCCCACACTCGATAAGGAAAATAATAATAAAAGAATGTTTACATCTTAATACAGCAGGGGGTTTTTTTTGGTCTTCCATTGCGACACAATACCTATTTGACAGCACGTAGTTAGTATGTGACATGTCATCATCGCCATATCCAGAATTCAGTTATTGGCTCACATACAATGGTTTTGTTATTCAAAATACATCCATTCTACTACAGAGAGTGTGTGGCTATGTCAATATGAGGAACGGTTGTGAGCAAATAAAGAACAGAAAGACGGTTTATACATTCCAAATCCTCCAAGTACAATAACTTTGATAAGAAACTATAGTTGAATCAATTTTGTTATTATCGTTGTTAAGCATTTCTTTCAAATTATAACACCCAACATTGTATCAGCTAAAAATAAGCCTCTTCCCATGTGTATATTTTTATCATAAAGTCATTGGTTTAATTTTTTATTCTCTATTCATTCTTAAATAGCAAACATAATGTTGAATTTACTGTCAACGGTTTTATATTTAAGATGCAAAGTAAACTTTAAGTTTACCATAATGCTCAGTTTTACACATGGGAGACTCTCGTAGAAATTTAAAACAAACTTCTGGGATTTTGTGAAACTATGAACAATAAAATAATTGTTTTGGAGAACACCTTTGAATAAAGTTCCTCACCTATGCTGATGTTCGTCAAAGTTTTAGCTTAGCTTAGGTGATGTACTGGATGAATTTCTTATTAAGGAATTTTCTGAATCTCACAAATGTGTTGTACATATTACAGACACTTCATTTTAGCTTGTGAAGCACCGTATTATTCACTTGCATATTCTCTAAAATTTCCATAATGTTAGTCATCAGGGATGTAATTATGTTGGGCGGGGATATGCGGGGCCATCCACCCTACAAATGTTCCACCTACCCTAAAGCTTATTTTTAAGGCCTTCTACCCAGCCTAATAATAATTCCAACCTGCCACCCACTCTAAGCATACAAAAAAGGGAAAATTATTGTTTTTAATCAATTTACTAACCACCCTTAGATTGTTTCCACCCACCCTTGGATTTTTTCTAGCTACATCCCTGATTCATGTACAGTAGAATCCTTATTTTATATGTTGGACAAAAGGGGGTATGTAAAACATGGGGTGCATAAAATCTAGGATAGGTAAAATTTGGCGCATTTTCACCATAAAGTATGACACAATATAAAAGTAACATGATATTTTATAAAGAATGTTTGATTAAATACAGATGTTTATTAAAAATATAATATGCAGTATCAAACTTATTATAAAATACAAATATCATATATGTTTTTACTATATATGTTAACAGGTGTAAAAATGTATTATATAATCATTAAACATATTAAAACCAATATGAGAGGTGTCGTGATAAAATGAGTCGTGTTGTACGCCAGGTTATTTTGAGATATTCACAAAAATAGACAGAAAATCATAATTTGATGAAAATGAGATTTCTGTTGTTTTGTTAAGTTTAGTAATTAAATTTAATGATTGCAAACTTCCTGTTTATATTTATTTACAATAAACATGTTTTTGAACTACATTTTGTAAAGGCTGTTTTTAAAAATCAATGGAAAAACATACAGGAAGTCAACAGTTGTTTATCTTTAAAGTCGATTTTTTTCTAAAGTGTGTTTTCATATACCTATGTTTTAAAATGATTTTTCTCCGGTTATACTGACGCTTATGAACCTCATTTAAAAACCAATTCGAAGCTTATAATCTCTTCTATCCAAATACAACAATAACTCAATTTTTGTTTCCTGTACAACACGACTCATTTCGTGGTGACACCTCACAAATTACATCAAAAATTTGTATGAAAATTCATATTAAAAGCCTTATGGCAATTGGTATCATCAATAAATTCCTGTACAGTACAGTACATTACAGGAGTATAGTTTTTTAATAGCTAACATTAACAATGAATATTATTTGAACAGGTGATCCTCACAGTTGGTAAATGTTCTGCATGTCAATCATTCAATTACCATTCTGTAATTTATCTTTTCTTTTAATTATTTTCTTAGGTAATACCAGTTTTATTTAAATCGACATACAAAACAACCAAGATCACGGTCTTTGTATAATTTGCGGTTTGTGTTTCTGATTTGTTTAAAATTCTAATTCAGAATTTTTCTCACAGCTAATATCCTAAGAATACAACCTATTATTGGCTACTTTTGAATTGTTTGTTTTCTAATAGCCGGCAGTCATCTACGAAGGTTTTTACGGCTTAGGTGCTTGATGTTAATAGTTCACTGCCTAGAAGCAAGACTAAACATCGATAGTATTATTAAAATCACTGACTTGGATTAATTTAAACGATTAAAATTCTGTATCTGCTGGGAAAATATTTTTAAAGGTACATTTGTTTAAATTGCAGTTTCTTAGAAGTACAAACCTCAATAGAGTCTTTAAAACTTATAGAAAGTTCAAAGTTTATATATGTTACTTGTACATATTACAATACCATAATGTACTAAACTATTATACATCAGTAACTTGCTACTTTTTATCTGACACAGTATGTCATGTCTTAAGTCCTGGGATTCTTCCTTTCAGGTTCTATGATAATTTTCCACATCATAATCCTTTCTTATACCCGATTCACACGTACAAAAATCTTACCAAATGTAACAAACTGTTACATTTTATAGCGCGTGTGAATTCAACATCCTGTTAAAATCTCGGAGAATCTAGGAAAATTCTCCGAGATATTACCTGATGCCTCTGCGCATGCGCAATAATGCTGCTCAATTAAAAAAACAATGGTCTTTCGTGGGGTTTCGTTGTTGTTTACACCGGGGTCATAATATGGACGAATCTTTTCAATCAACGCTAATTATGAGTGGAAATAGGAGAATGCTCTCTCTAGAATTATTAAAAACCGTCAGAAACAACGGAGGTTTCTAAATACGCTGTTGATTGCTTCGAATGTTTACCCTGATATTACTGCAAAGGATAATTGGAAGTCCGCGAAAACCAACTTCGGCCCGCCAAGCTCATGAACGAATGGGCCTAGGCTTTAGGCCTAGAAAAGTTTATAAAATTAGTACCACAACCAGTGCGCATTTGTGAATATATTTTATCTAATGGGGTTTTTTAAATGACTTTCGCATTACTAGACATTACTTGCTTATGTGTGTGAATGCGTTGATATCTCGGTAGGAAAACTCAGGAGATATCCTGGTTACATTTTGTTACATTTGGTAAATATTTTTGTACGTGTGAATCGGGTATTAGTCAGGTATCTTAAAAATAGTCTTAAGACTTACTTTATATAATTCTCTTTTTAGACTTGTCATTCACTAGAATACAGTGAAAACTTCTAAATCCGACATTCGGTTTCCTGGACTGTTTGGCTTAAGAGTTCTATACCATTGCTTTTATTTGGAGCACTAACTTTTTGTTGCACAATGTGTTCAAAATGTTACGAACATAGAAAATTATTTGCATGTACAAGAGCTTTGGACAACGTAATTCGTGAATGTAGTGAAATCATTTGACGGACACTGCAGGCAAAGTGCCACAAATAACCAAAATTATCCAACATGATATTTTGCTTACTGCCTCACGAGGGAAAACCTTGCAATGCTCGCAGTTTGCGAGCATTGCAAGGTTTTATGCAAGGCACATTGTTAAGCAAAATTTTTGAAGTATGCGCCAGGCTTAACAGTCCAGTTTAGCATGTAATTTATTCTGTAATTGGATGAGTTGATTATATCCTGTTCTATTAATAGAAAAAAGCCAAATAAAACCTAAAGTTGATCAATGCTTTGAAATCTCAACAATAGCAATCCAGAGTTGTCAGCATTACTTCTGTGTCAATTCCCATCGTGGTTCTTAGCATGCTGTAACCATGGCGATGTTTATTTCTCCCACTGGCTATATTCTCAAGTGTACAACAATCGCTTAATAATCTGTCAATTTAACTATCCATTTCCTAAGCCTAGGGATTAATAGATACTGAACTTGGAATGAGTGAAACAGCAGACAACAGCAACTTTGAAATGGCAGCCAACAAAAAACTTTAAAACACAGGTTTAATTCATCTTTATCTTTCAAATTCAATTATGATAATTAGAATAAATTATTATAATAAGATTTATAGTTGGTCCTTGATGACACAAGGTATTATCATTTCCAATTTATTTTCATTATAAACAAATAAATATTCAAAAAGGTTAAAGAGTTTTAAAAATGACATTGACCCTATAAAATATTTTAAAGATTTATTATTTAATTTAAAACTTAAATAGGTTTATTTGCCATACAATACAGAGTTGTGCTGAGTGATGAAGGAGGAATTGAATTGAAGGTTTGTTTTGTTTCACCTGACAGTATAAACATTTTGTTCCCAACAAAAAGTTTTATTTATGATTGATGGAATTAACAAATACATTATATAATAAAATTCATAAGGCTTACTAATATAACAATTCATGTGGATAAGGTCTACTGTTTGTTCACATACTGTATTGTATGTGGTCACTGATGCGAAACAACTGTATGGTTTTTTTACAAGAAGAAGAAGAAAGTTATGAGCTACTTTACTCAGTTTCACAGGGAATAAATAAAGATACAATATAAGTGAGTTAGGGGTGGGTTCAGCGGGGATAATGGCCGAAAAGCAAGACACAAAATGACTTCTTCATACTATGTTCAAAAACTTAATTAACAGTTACAGTAACTATTTCTGACTTATATTTAAATTTCTGTTGATCCAAAAAATTTACCTCCCCACATATTTTTAACAATATTTAGAAAATGGCAGTTCATCAAGTATTTGCCCATTTGGAAATAGTTTCACAATTTGTATTGGCCTGGAATGACGGATTCGGAGGTCCCAATACACCGAATTAGCGACCTTGTTTACATCTGGATTCGTGGGTATGAATATAAATAGAGGGCGCTATTTTATAGACTTCACTGTGTAAAATGAGCTAAGAAAGGACAAATTTAAAGTTTATGTATTTGTATTTCTTGGTTAGTAACTCATTCCAAAC
>JAOTQE010107226.1:0-13471 GCA_025631205.1 Nesometra sesokonis
ACTGATTAGATAGGAAGAACAAACGGGTATTTGTATTAGTGTCCGTTATGGGAGGTGTCCGCTTACGGGAGGTGTCCGCACAGGGAGGTTCAACTGTATGTACAAAGGACAGGACTGTGGTATGTGATTTGTGAGACAAGTAGTCTGTTTTTAAATTTTGTTTTTTGACCCTAGTGACCCCTATGTGATCTTTGTGACCTCAGCGAAGGGTGCAGGAGGCGTCACTGGTTCCTAATCAAACAAATTTTATTGAATTCAGTACAATCGTTTGTCATTTGGAGATTTTTGCAATTTTGACCTATGACCTTTGATCTATGGGGGGAAAAGAGTATTTTTCATGTTTAGAGGCCCAAAAGATCATTCCTGGTAAATTTGAGCTTAATTGAGATATTTTGAAAATTTGACCCCGATGACCCCTACATGACCCCTGGGGGTAGAGTATGTATGGGAGGTGCCACGAGTTATACCATAGCGAAAAGAAACATTTCTTTCCTCCATGGTTATACTAACCAAGTTTGGTTGAAATCGACACAACCGTTTGGTACTAGTAGCATTTTTAAATATTGCCAGAAGAATGTTAAAAATTACCCCTTATTGACCTTTGACCTCAAACCTCTGAACACCCTATAGACCCTGCCTTATGCCAATGCTTATGTGCAAAGGACGGGACTGTGGTATGTAATTTGTGGAACAAGTAGTCTTTTTTAGAAATTTTGTTTTTTGACCCTAGTGACCCCTATGTGACCTTTGACCCCAAGTTTTGAACACCCCCATATATGGGAGGTGGTACCACTAGTAAATTTTGAAATGTTGCCAGAAAGAAAGAAAGAAAGAAGAAACTGCTCAGAAACAGAACCTGCAGTGGCCAGAAACAGTATGCTGCTGACTGGGTAAAAAATAGCCTAGGCCTACGTCATTACCTTGTCAATATTTTCATGGTGTAGAACCTTACTGCATTATACTTTCTATTAGAAAGTTTTGAAATTAGGTATGAAACGGCAAAACCACCAAGTTGTAGAAAAACTGAAAAATAAGTTGTTATAAGAACCATATTACACTTGTCGCAAGCTTTAAAATAAGGGCTCAATTATCAAAATCGAACATATATAACTGAAGTTATTGGACAAAATAAACACAAATTTCCTTTGTATTTGTTTATATTTCGTGTTGTTTATGTGCTTATTTCTCAATAACTTCATGTGCGACAACTTGGTGGTATTGGATGAGTTCATGCTAGAGTTCAGAAAATGGAGTGAAAGTTGAGAGTAAAAATACAACGCTCTGAAACGATTTGAGTCACACAATCATCGCTGAGATGTAAGATAATGGAACGATGTTTCAGAGAGCAGTGACAAAGGAAATATTTCTAAAAAAGTGAGACAAGATACTCGCGATGTTCGAGAAGTGAGACAAAAACTCGCGATATTCGAGAAATGAGACAAGAAACTCGCGATGTACGAGAAGTGAGACAAGAAACTCGCGATGTTCGGGAAGTGAGACAAGAAACTCGCGATGTTCGAGAAGTGAGAGGCAAGAAACTCGCGATGTTCGAGAAGTGAGACAAGAAACCCACGATGTTCGAGAAGTGAGACAAAAAACCTCGCGATGTTCGAGAAATGAGACAAGAAACCCACGATGTTCGAGAAGTGAGACAAGAAACTCGCGATGCTCGAGAAGTGAGAAAAGAAACTCGCGATGTTTGAGAAGTGAGACAAGAAACTCGCGATGTTCGAGGAACTTGAGAAGGAGTAGGTAAGATATACGCCATTAATGATGTTGGTACATTTTTCTTAAAGTCTGTTCAGTTAAAAAAATAATTTATTCGAACTCTATTGTTAAAGTACTGTTCTCAATTTTATTGGAAAGTTACTTAATCCATGTGCAGTTTTATAGGGGTGGAGGCCGGATCGGCTCCCCTTCCCCACTTCGGAAAGTAAAATATAACAATATTATTAACATTTGTCTATGAAACGAAAAATATTTAGCAATCATAAGACAAGAATTGATCACTTAACACACCCCTGCGCCATTTCCGGACATCTACAGACCAACATTTCCCATGAGAGCATTCCTCCGGGCCCCCTAAAACTTTGACCCTGTTTTTATCCATGTTGCCTCTCTCCATCCAGGAGTGTAAGCTGTCATACCTGGTAGTAGATAAGTAGTTATGACATGCGCTGATTACGACTGTAACCATCTAATGACTGGCAAAATAAGAAGCACAGGGACATGGGTAGACTTGCTCCAAGTCTGTATATTTATTTTAATTTTTTAATAAAGTGCGCCACCAACGGATGATAAAGTTTAGTGGTGTGAGGTTTGTCGTTAATATATTAAACATCAGAAAGGTATGACGATCCACCTGCTATGGAACACAATGGGTGCCTTTTAATCGTATTTCACGAATTAAACTGAATCACCGTCTTGAACCAAGACTAGGACATGGGCAGTAAGAGCTACGTTACCGTATATTGTTATTAGTAATAGCAACTTTTACATTTTTGAATAAAAGTTCAAGAGATTTCTCTCTGTATTTTCTATTCCGTCTCAACCACTGCAATCCAATGTAATTACACTTTGTGCTGAGCGGTGTGACCTGCATGTAACCAACCCGACGCTCCCTCCATACTTTTTGGAGCTCTCAAACATGAAGTTTTCGGTCTTTTGGAATTCGAAAATTAAGATTGAAGATGTCTTAAAGCGAGATCTGGACGTCTTTGAAATAACCATGATCTGGCCACAGTCTACAAAACAACTGTTCCACCTATGATAAGGGATCCGTACTGCAAAGGGGATGAAACACGCCAACAAACAAACATTCATCATCGTTTATTTCAAAATCCCTATAATATATATAATATATATATAATATATCTCTAAAATATTCCCACGGCCAAATTGCATATGATTTACAAGTAGTTAATATACATAGGAAATCATTAAAGCATCATTAAACAAAATATTGGATAATGTTTAAAAAAAACACGTGAGCATTGGAGTATGGAATTACGAGTTAAGAAGATCAATATAGGAAGACATGGGACTGCTAGCTCGTTTTGTGACACTTTGTTGAGTTTCTTAGCATTCGCTTATGACGTTAAAATCTTGAAGGCAGAGGCGGATCCAGTAATAACAATAGGCCTATGTGACATTTATATAGCGCTTATTGCCAAGGCCTCTAAGCGCTTCATAATTATTACCCCAGTCATTGGGACAAACATCTATGGAATACAATCCATTCCACAATGTTGCAGCCGTAATCAGCGCATATATTGCATTTGTTCCTCCCAGGTACCCACTTATACTCCTGGGTGGAGAGAGGCAACGTGGATAAAGTGTCTTGCCTTGGAACACAAACAGTCGTCCAGAGTGAGCTTCGAACCACCGACCTCGTGATTGGAAGCCCGAAACGCTACCGCTGCGCCAACTGCTTCCACAGTGGAGCTACAGAGTGGGTCCGATGTCGGATAGAGGGGACCCAGTGAATATACGTTCAAATTAGGTCCGTCCCCAACCCTTGGATTTGCGCCTGTGAAGGTGGGATAACAGTTGTTAGACTTTAGCAAATTTAAGGCAGTACCCCGTCCTTCTCAAAGACAAACGATCAAGATATAATGTTGTTAAAGAGCTGTCATACATAATGTAATGCCTCATGTGCGTTTTTGAATAATCTCGCCAGGTTGTTTTAAAATTAGTTCAGGATGGCAAATAACGTAAAGAAAAATATTCCAATGGATGAATCTTAAGGAATTACATTATTTATTTAAGTCATCCACATCCAACAGCGTAAACGCCAATTACTGGATGGATATACTTTATCATGCTTATAAACTAAGACTCATTACGAGGCTTAGGCAGTGGCGTTGTTGTCGTGAGAATAATCCTGGCGCCTGGTCAGGATTGAACCCAGGACCTCGGGATTGGTAGGCAAGCACGTCAACCACCAAGCTACAGCGCCACTACTATTTATCATTTTTGCAACAGGACGTCCGTCAACACTTCCCTCTCTTCCAAAAAGATATTTTTCCACTTTCCGCTGTAATATCAGGCCCATATATAACTTCTTTAAAATTAAAACGTCTTTTTTAAAATCCAACCTTTCTTGGCTCGTGGACTTAAAATAGCGAGAAGGTCGAGTAGGCCTATTAGGAACGCATTAGTGTAAATTTTAAATGTTATTATTTACGGTAGCCTGTAGTTGTCACGGTAAATTTAAAGCAAAAATCACGGCGACATCAAAACCGTCAATGTTTATCATGGCCACCGTAATGAATAATAAAGTTAAAACTGTTTCTTGCTCAATAATTTATGTTCTTACGTGTAGATTTTTTTATGAACTAAAAATGACATTAATTTTTAAATTTTGTAAAGCTTTTCAATTAAAAAATATGCCCATTGATAATTTATTGTAAAGTGTAGTGAGTAATATTAAAATATTCTGCCTTTATTACATTAATTATTTAGAATATGTTTCTAATATATACTTCAAATATTTTCTTCACATATATCGTCACATTTACTTCTTCAGAGAATCAGAATAAATTGTTAATTCTACGGTCCATCACAGAGCCATACATCTAGATATGTCTATAAAACGCATAATTATTACAAGATTCATCTTTATGTCCTATCCTGAGTTTTATAATTACACACATATATTTCTTATCCGGATGACTGAGGAGAACCATGAACGCATGTCTATGTTATTGTTAATAAAATCATAATTTTTATAAGCCATTGCATTTTAGCATATTTTAATAAAAGATTCGATTTCAAGATGCAAAAGGTTATACTATCGATTGTCTATGAGTGATATCCAGGAATATTAAAAAGACAGTATCGGTAACAATTTTAACTTTGTATATTCAACGATGACAAACTGTTTTTATGGTAGTGCTTGGGAAAATCCCTGGGAAGACTCGATAATTACTCCTTTAGATAATGTTATCGGTCTTCCAATGGGTGGGGTGATGAAGAGGAGGATCCAGTGGGGATGGATGAAGAGGGGGAAACCCGAATGTTATTTGAATTTGAAAACACCCATTATTTGCAATAAATTATCTGTAAACTCAGTATAGCATCGTGTTTGAAAATTAGCCTAGGGTGGACCTAGACTCCTAGAAACAAAACGATATTTGGCACCGGGCCCCCTCTATCCGGCATTGGGAACCTTCAATTTAGCTCTGCTGGATCGCCCCTGGTCTACCGCTTTTCCCTTTGGGAGATTCCTTTTAATTACAAATAGGCCTATGACCCTTAAACAACACAAGTGTAAAGAATGGGAACAAAACCCTATCACGGGGAAAGACATGTAATTGGCAAAAAACTACTTTGTTTTTTACTTGTCGAATTGAAAGCGGAGAAGTTTACATGCGCCCAAATTTTGTTCTGATGGCATCAGATTTAATTTTGAAACGATTTAATAAAATTTATCATCCATTCCTCCAAATAACATTTATTCAACAAGGATGTTTTTGGCAAGGAACAGAAAACATAGTACAGTATTCTGATAATGTCCTTAAATGACATGAAGAATAGAGAACAATTAAATGAAATAAAATATAACATAAAAATACTGAATACAAATTATGAATATAATGTTTACACATATATCCACAACCACAAACTTACATAGGCTTATGAACAAAACACACAACTGATTTTGAGAAAAACGTACAGCAATACCCTAAATTTAAGTTGATTGTTATTGGGTGAGAATCTGTAAACCATGGGGAGACTTAATTGTATCTCCCTTTTCACCAAGAAGAACGATTTATGGAATGATTTTAGCGGATAAATAGGTATAAATGAACTCAAGTAGTACCAGTACACATATATGCATTGTTAAAACAACATTTCATATGAATATGTAATTCATGGGCTATAGGCCAAAAATAGGTTTATGAATAAATAAATTCATACAATGCGTTGCAAATGCGCTGTGAAAATGTTGCAGGGAGCATTATTGATCGGGCATCTATTATTGTATTACAGATGATGAGAGATAAATTATTCAGTAACGTTCAAGCTAATGAGGAAGGTGCAGTCTTCAAGGCGAGGTTACTCACGCTCATTCTGCAACACTGGTAAAAATGACCCGACTTTAGTGTCAGCTTCTGATCGTGTGTCTTTTAAGACAAGATATTATTATGGCAATAATGAGCGTTCCGGATTCAATTTAAATTTTTGCCTAATTTAAAGTTCTCTTACAACGGTTTGAAAACATGTGCGACCCTAAGTAAACGAAATAGCATATCACAACTATACTGTACGGTACCGTAGTCCTACAACTAAGTTTTAATCACATGTTAATGAATAGGTAATTGTAAAAGTGAATTTTTTTTATATCATAGGCCTACACTTACTTGGGATATTCACAATTAATTATAATATTGTTTCATAATAGGCCTATAGTAGTAATTTTAAAGCAACGACATTTTGTCAGTAACGCCAAGAAGCAAAACATGTTACGCGCGTAAAGAAAGGCGCGTGAAGAGACGCAAACCGCGCACATGTAGTGATTAACAAATATGAGCCTCCACAGTGTGTACGCTAGCCTGTCTCACAGGCCTTACGGTCTGGTTTATTCACTTTTATTGCTAGATCTGTTTAAGGCACTATAGACGTCCCATACTCACTTATTTTAGTTTAGCCGTTACGACGGCTTAAACAGAGTCAAGCAATAAAAGTGAATAAACCAGATCGTAAGGCCTGTGAGACAGGCTATGTGTACGCGTGCGTACCAGTGAGTCATTATATCGTTGATCGCAAATTTACGAAATACGAAAACGAAAACGGATACGTCCCACTTCTATTTTTGAAAGGTGCTAAATATGTTAAAAATACATCAATTTTTCCACCTATATTCGTTGATGGTCGTCCTAAAATCATTCACCAATGTGACAGATATTCAAGGTGTTCTATTCACTCAATATTCTTACTTTTAATAGTGAATATCCTAAATATGAAGTGTATGTCTATGTAATGATAATAGGCCTAAACATATTTCACTTTTACAATTACCTATTCAATTTAAGGGAGTGGCATTTACTTCAGTTGGCTTAGCTGGGGGAAATGACTGTGCTGTGCGCTGAAACGTGATTCACTTATCGTTCGATTCAACACCACTTCACTCTACTTGTGTTTTGGCTGGAGGGTCGAAATACAAGTTACTAGCACACCGTCTTTCGGATGAGATGTTAAACCGTTGGTACCGTCCCGTGTACAGCATGGCTCATGTGCATGTTAAAGAACGCAGTGTACTCTTTGAAAAAGAGTAGGAGATTGTCCCCCGGTATACTGCCCAATCACTACCAGAAGGACCCCACTGGAAATAAGTCCACTTCGGACTTTCGTGTTCTACACCGACCAGTGGCGGACGCAGGGGTGTTGCCCTAGTTGCCCGGGCAACACCCTTAATTTCATAGTTTTCTTGTAATAACATACAAAATCCGAAAGTGGTATAGCATGTCCATTTCATCGAATATCATTATTGAAATTTCTGGGGCTGGCAGAGAATATTGTATGCGCATATAACTCACTGAACCCTTTCGGGTACACAGGTCGCCCCAACTATAGGATTTTGACTCTGGGCAACCCCCTTAAATTTATTCTACGGCCGCCACTGCCGAATAAATCAAATCAAACGTTACAATTTATGACGTATCCGTTTTCGTTTTCGTAATTCGTGAAGTTGCGAAACCTCACTATTATATAATCTCCACGTGAACTGGATTCAATAATGTGTACCTCTTGATTCATCGTTGTGCAGCTTATGCTTGTATTCATAGAGAAAGATCTAAACTAATGCGGTGATGAATTATGGACGTTTGGGAGGGGTGTTCGGCGGGGTGAGGTGGAAGGCAGCGAGATAGGGTGTGGTGATGAATTTGTGACACGTGTCGAATTAAGAAAATGTAACCAAGGCGCGCCATTTCTTATTACCAGCAAATACATCAAATAGTTTGTTTAGGTTATACTATTCTACCCAAGGTCCAGCATTACCAAGTTATACTGTATACAGTAAAAACTAAGTAGAATTTCCTTAACAATTCAAACAAAAAAGTAATTCCCATATATCTATTATAAGTGCGTGCCCTGCAATCTGAATAAATCTAGCTTGGTGACCGATGAACCGCGTTATTAGAGATGTGTAAACAGCGCCAATGTAAATTCATTGAAATCAACCAGATTGTATTGAGCCCAAGCCTCCTGCCGGTGAGTGCCTATCTTTCCTTGTTGCTCACACATTAACACTGAAAGCGGTCGCGTTTTTCTCGGCGACAGCGTAGGAATAAACGATCGTCGGATTGCAAATTTTAGCAGGAAAGCATCAGAAGAAGGCATGCCGATAACAGTCGCTGTTAAGTGATCTTTGTGGCATTTTAAGACTTCATTCGTTGTTGAAACATTGAAGCGACGAACAATGGTAAGTTACTCTTATTTATAATTGGTTTCTTCGCATGATGGACTATTCGCTGTCAGTCACTTTAATTATTATATTCTTATAAATTCTTATTATTAATAAATTATTATTATTGGTGCTTTGGTAAAGTATTGCATCCTAAACATTTGCTGTCAATTCTATGCTTGATTTATAATCGTAGACATCATGAAGCAACTGTGCACTAATGAAATAAGAGATATCTATGGGGCATATATTGATGTAACTTTCTGATGTAAAAGAACGAATTACTGCTATTTTATGATGTAACATTAAAGTGTTATGAATATAAATAGTATCATATAACATTCATAATGTACACATATCAGTTTTTGTATACAGAAAAATGTTATAAAAGTAGCAACGAATAATAGTAACCTCGAGTCGTGTTCTCTGAGGGACAGTCATCAACACGTGTGGGGCAGTTGCGTTGCAAACCAGGAAAGGGCCGGAGTGTAATCCATTAAATTAAACGTTTATTAATATGCCTATATTAATAGGCATATTGCTAATTTTTGTTCATTTGCATTTTACTGATGTCCACTTACACTCTTTGGTAATATTTTTGTAGGCTTATCAACGGAGACTTTTTAGAATGGAAAGCCAAATTGCTTATGTACAGTAATGTTTTTGAACTCTCTCACGGCTTGCTAAATGGCCCACGCGCTAACGATCACACCGTATAATAATAAAATTAGTTCAAAGATTGTATTGTTCAACCTGTCAGTTTAACCCTCTTATCCTTTATCTTATTTGCTTATTATTGATTGATATTCCTAACACGTACACGAATGATATTCCCCGCTAAAAAGTAGATAACTATTAATATACTTTTATTAAATGCATGTAGCTTACGTTGTTAGTGTGGTTGTAGTAGGCTATGGATTGTTATGTAGTCGAGGGTGTAAGTGGCTTGTACCAATAGGCCTATCCTGCATTGCTCACCTTTTTCATGCCGATGTATCACATTACCAGTATCTCTTTCACATTTTATAATTTACACATTTTTTATATTTATTAAAAGCCACTTTAAAGTTTCAATAGGCCTAATTGTGTTTTTAAGCGTATGTTCAAGACACATTGATTTAAGCCTTCGTCGGGGGCACCTAAATTATCCTTTCTGACTTATTCACCTCCACCGGTCAAATGCTAGACAAACTTACAGTATACATTTTAACTGTGAAATTGTGATGCCGGGTGCTATTTACAAGTCCCTCGGGGTTTTAACCATCTAAGTTATTTCGCTTTTAAAGTAAATACATCGCAAGCAACTGCTGAACCAATTTGACGAAACGCGTATAGCGTGCAATTTTTCGAAATAATAAAAAACGCGTTTCGATACAATAATGTGTGCTGTACGTCTCCTTTGGTCACACTCAATTATCTGTAGCATACAAATTGACCAGCATTATAGAGTTGAAAAACGCCCTCAATCAAATTACTCGGAATGACAGTTTGGTCGATCTGAAAAACAAGTGTAGTGTTCATTAGCAGTTTTTTTTAATGTTTATCCAGAAACACATCATCTAGCCTAAACCCAAGATCAGTGGATATCGGTGTCGCATAGTGATTTTAAAGTAGGCAGGAGGGCACTACTGACACCACCCAAATGTGCCTGCACATTTCCAATTATACCATTTACGATGTATACATGTTTCTTTTAAAGAGTCAACCTACGGGGCCATATTGTTTTAGATGACAGGCCATACACAGTTTGCAATTCACCGGTTTATGACTATCTATTTGTTTCCAGTTAAAATAATTTCTTTCTGAAGGTGATTGGGTAGTACACTGGGAAACAATCGCCTATATTTTTCCGAAGTGTATGCTGCGTTCTTTTACGTGCACGTGAGTGATGTTACACAAAGAACCAACGGCTTAACTGCCCATCCGAAGATAGGCAGTTAAGCTTATTTTGTATTTCTACCCTCCAATCAAAACGCAAGTTGTGGCAATGTATTCAAACCAGGGACCAATGAGTGTCCATGGTTATTGTTATTAAAAAAATAAAGCTACAAACGTCTGTGAGAGAGAGAGAGAGACAGAGAGATAGACAGTTATACTATTATAGACCGACAGTCAAATATGAGTCCTCAATTCAGAAAAAATATCCACAATGTGCTGGATATTCAGAATAAGTTTAAAAGATTAAACTATATATCATCGGCAATGTAACCTCGAGGGCACAAATTCAATCATACACCGGATCAAACACTATACGACCGATAGACAAACACATTTATAATCGACAATGTTTAACAGAAAGGCGACTTCATTATCCGTTAGAAAAATATACTCAAGATATTAAAAAATACAACATAAATAATTTACTACGCTATACATTATCCACAGTGCAAAAAATAGACATAAATGTCACCCAAAATGTAACCCCAAGGGCAAGAGTTCAAAAATAGCAATATTCTGTTAATGTATATAAGTGATGTCTTATATTCTATTCTTTGACACCACTTCACCTGCAATGAATCATTGCCGCCTAAAGGCCTATTTACACTACGTTCAACAGCAAAATGGATAAAACAAGCTCTCATAACTCGATAGATCAGGATATGGTTCTCTTTTAACTTTAACGCTCGCTGTATTAATTCGAATAAAAATGACCGTCCACAACACAATACATTTGCAAACACTGTAGATTATAAAAAGATAAAATTTATAAAATATTTAATTGTAAATATACTGTCCGAATCAGCAAAGATCGTTGTAGTAATGGACCGGGTATCTTACCCCATCAGCGTGGCGCCCTCATTCGGTAGCGGAACTTGTTATTTTTTTTAAACCCAGTTCTGTTGTCACCACCACCACCACCACTACCAGCACCAGAACGACCCCATGGGGAGCAAGTCTTTGGACTGAGGCTACGGTTTATCATTGGCAACACCGTCCATAGCTGGGTGATAACACAATTCCAGGGATTTAAAGGCAATAGTGATCCTAGACCTACACCAAAATTCTATTCTCTAAATTATAGATACTATCATTATTAAAAAATGCCAAATCTTTGAAGGCCCTAATGTAGCCTGTCTCACAGGCCTTACGATCTGGTGTATTCAAGGCGCTATTGACATCCCATACTCACTTATTTTAGTTTAGCCGTCGTGTAAGCTTACGGCTAAACTAAAATACGTGAGTATGGGACGTCTATAGTGCCTTAAACAGATCTAGCAATAAAAGTGAATAAACCAGACCGTAAGGCCTGTGAGACAGGCGGTAATAATGATTATTATGATGATAAAGACGACGACGACAATGATGATTATGATGATGATGATGATGATGATATGGTGATGATGATGATTATGATGATGATGATGATGATTAAGATGGTGATGATGATGATGATGATGGTGGTGGTGGTGATGATGATGATGATGATGATGATGGTGGTGATGATGATGATGATGATGGTGATGATGATGATGATGGTATTGGTGATGTTGGTGGTAATATTGGTGGTCGTGGTGATGTTGGTGGTGGTTGAGATGGTGATGAATCGCCATTATTATGGTGCATGCGCATACCATATCAATTGTATATTCTTAAATTACACATTACCTTTAAAAAACACCCTGTGACACAAATGGACAAAATTCCACAAATCTATCATCATTTTCTCATCATCTGATGCATACCTAAATGCATTGGAATGTTGCAGAGCCTTTCTAATTCTGACGCTCTAAAAGCTTTTAAAGTAAACATTTAGCATGCGGAAATTTCTACTACGGAATAAGACAGAGTTAACAATATGTCGCTCGTAAACCGCTCTGTTTGTCTACAATACGCCACGTATGTGGCATGTTATATGCAATGGTATCTCTTCATTAAATCCATGTTTTCTTGATTTGCAAAACTTGAGTAGCTTGAACATTCAACATTTTCAATTTGCGTCAAGAATTGTTACGCAAACCATAAATCGTACACTGATTAAATTGGATTTTTATTGTTTGGACTTTCCAAAGCAGCTTCTCGCTTCTAGGTCATGCAGTTCTTCAATCATAATCGCACAGTTAAAACGCTATTCTAAAATATACAAGACATACATTTATGACAAGAAGTATGGTTAGGACATAGTAAACTTCCCCAAGGCACCAATATCTGCCTAATTAATTTGAGTAATCAAATCTTATTAGAGTTACTATAGGCAATACATTACCAAGGTTTACGTTAATTGATAAGTTTCATTACGTACACAAAGTTATAAAGCTACAGAGGGCGCTATTCAAAAATTTAAGCAGGTTGGTCTTTGAATCAATTAAATCCATGACTTATGATATATTATTAACTGATGACCTTTCGTTTATTAAATCGATTGTACATTGCTTCTTAAAATTAAATGAATAATTCTCGTCAAAAACATATCGAACTTATTAGGCATAACCATGGTTGAGCAACCGCATGTCTTACATTTTGTTTCATTTGGCTAATCGATGTTTGGACACCAAAAATAATTCATGGACTTAATTCCATGGGGTCATTCCGGTTATGACTGAACTGTACACCGAGAAGATAATACCCATCCCGTTCTCCACTTAATGTATCGTCATAAAGACAGTGTGCTATTAGCTTTATTTAGACCCTCCAGCCGAAATAGTGAGTGTGGGGATGCATTCAATCGAACCGGGGACCAGCGAGTCTCCACGCCCAAGCGCACATATTTTTATACCTCCGTGGTTTAACCAACTGAGGTATACGCCATTCTCTAATATACTTCAGGTCCTCTGAATAAATTTAGATAAGACTTGAGGATAATACAATCAATGTTGAAATATTGAACGTTAACACGTTTCCTTGGTTATAAGATTGACAGAGCTCCCAAGTCTCACTATTTGGGCAGAAGTCTCCCTATTTTCCAGTCAATCTCACTCTTTCACTATTTCTGACATTTTCTCATTATTTTTAACACTTTTCCACTATTTTTTCTGAAATTACACTATTTTTCTAAAATTACACAAAAAACCAATGATTCTGTGTACACAATACCAGACCACAGATCTCAGATTATCCAACAAT
>JAOTQE010107248.1:0-13471 GCA_025631205.1 Nesometra sesokonis
TGGAATACAATCCATTCCATAATGTTGCAGCCGTAATCAGCGCATATGACATTTGTACCTCCCAGGTACCCACTTATGCTCCTGGGTGGAGAGAGGCAACATGGAAAAAGTGTCTTGCATAGGAACACAGTCAACCAGAGTGAGCCTCAAACCACCGACCTTGTGATTGGAGGTCCGAAACGCAACCGGTGCACCAACTGTTTCCACCCACACAAAGGGCATTTCCATTTATGGTCATGATGAGATGTCATCATGACCAAATATAGGCATATCAAAGCTTATTTTTAGGAAAAGTTTGATAGTCTGGACTGAGCTGAAGAGATAACTACAGACTTGTAATACTACTGCTAATACTATTCCTTTCTTACAAGTTGTCTAAATCTAAGTTGTTTTTTTATTAGAAAATTTCTTTTTATTATTTGATAGATATAAAGTCATATATCTCGGTTTAAATTAATGTTAAGATTGAAACTATATATCTTTGGATAAAAAATTGAACTTATATTTTAAGCTTTTGACTGAGAAAGTATAATAAGATATAGAAAAGATTAGAGTATGTATTAAATTTTCATACTTGAAGTTGATTAGTGGAACTTTCAACGCTTTTGACTATTCCTATATTCTTGTTCACAGTAGCCCCTTTCACACATTATTGCCAGTCTAAACCCTTTCACACAGAAGGTCAAATTCCAGAAATATGACGGCTCCCTGAGTAAAAGGGCCCAGTGAGAGGGCATAAAATTAGCCGTCTTAATTATAAGAGGCACTGTTTTTACCAATATTTCCAACTTTGACCTTTGCTTAGTTTTGCTTCACTGCGTAAGCATTATACAGTGGACTGTTTCACACACATCCAACCTAAACCAGTGACATGGCAATATAACGGTAATATTTCTAGGGTCTGAGGATGGCCTAACAAATGCCGTCACTGCCAGCATTGAAGGGAAAGTACCCTTTCACACTAAAGTCGACATTTGCGAATTATCGCAATATTCCTGTTTTACAGTTCTGTGTGAAATGGGTTACTGACATGATGTACATTTTGTCAAAGGGACTGTGACATCAGCGATGAGGTCAGTGATCCAGGCCCCTTCCTCCATTCCTGTTGTCAGGGTATGATAAGAAGATTAAATCTTCAGTCATCTTCTTTCAATGATGGTACATTTTACCTGATATAGATAATTCATGTGGACAAAACTATAGGAATTGATAAATCAGTATTATATTTATTCATACAATATAGTAAAATTAGAGAGTTCTAATTTTTTAGAAAAAATTAATTTTGGAAGAAAAGAGCCCCCTTAAGCTGATGAGTCTGAACATACTCTAAGGTAATCTTTATTGAAACAGTGACTGATGAGGTTTTCTCAATCATTTTAACAGTTCTCGGAGAAATCTTTGAATACACAAGAGCCGTTCATTAACAGACGTCATCGCTATACACTGGACTTTTAACTGTTCAACTACTGGTAATACAGCTAATAGCCACCATATCCATGTAGGTCCATTGGATAATCCAACCAGGCTTTCTGGGACCTCTGGAATCATTCCGTAGTGGTTGATAATCTTAATCCAGATGTTGCGAGACACGGAATTAAACCATGTGACAGCTTTTGCATGAACGTCTCTTTGTAATACTTCTAACTGAGCAACATCCTCCTCTGTAAAAAAAAATAATGATATTGTACACATTAAAAAAAATAACATCCTCAAACAAGGTGGATCTACCATGTTAAATTACTAGGAGGATCTACATAGCATCACAGAGAACTACCTAAAACTAGGTAGTATATTTGTTGATGTATTGATACCTCAAGCTCAATAAGTAATTGATTGTCATGGTATCAGTTCTAATTAGTCTAAAGGTCTACTAATGGCTGTATTTTCCTATTGTAGGGCATTGTTGACCATATCCTCGGTAGGCTCCCTCGAGAGGTTTATTGAGAGATTTATGGGTATTGGTTATAATGGGATATTGTCACTACCATTATCTACCATGTCAACAGAGTTATTTTTTCCAAAGGGTAAAGAGACAGTGTTTTAGAAGGAAGATGTTATTGGAAAAAGTCCAGTAATCGATCGAGTTGTATGGTCGAGCAGTTATGGCAGGGGAATAGTGAACCATATAGTGGCAGTGGTACGGGGTGGCTGGGGTGTGGGTGGGCTGGAGCCCCCGTTGGGGGATATTTGCCCATATAAAAACAGACAGGCAAAGAGATTGGCAGACAGACATTTTTGAAAAGCTGTTTATAAAGACGCTTTCTGCATCTAAAAACGCACCATGTAGTTTTTCGTCTTCAATAAACCTGACGGCTGCTGTATTATATCCATCACGTATGCCCCTGCTTAAGACTTTAAACCTCCGCACTCCTAATGTTTTGATGGCTGAACGACCATCTGGTAGTAATTGTACTTCTTGAATTTCCAACATACAACCATAATCAGAAAATCTAGAAGAGTATAATTATTATTATTAAACAACAAAAGAAGTCAAATTTATAATAATTTTATGATTTACACTTTAAACTGTTCACCGTCTTCATTGGTCAGTAGACTATTAGTTGTGCAAGTGTCATTGGATTAACTCCATAAACTAACTTTAGGTTATCTCAATATATTTAATGGGATTATTGTCATGTTTTAAACCTTAAACTGTTCACAGTCTTCATTGGTCAGTAGATTATTAGTTGTGTAGTGTCTTTGGATTCACTCCATAAACTAATGTTAGGTTATCTCAATATATTTAATGGAATTAGTGTCATGTTTTAAACATTTCACTTGCTCAGTAGGCTGTTTGTTGTGCAAGTGTCATTCAGAGCAATAAGGTGTTAATAGTTTTGCATCAAATATAAAATGAAAACAAATCCTCCTGAATATGCCACTGAACTATTATACGACAAGTTCAATAATAGGGAGCTTTCGAAGCCAATGCACATGGCAGAACTTTATGTATGTGTGTTGTCACCTTGGACAGTAATCAGGTTATTTATGTATCTAGGCCAAAATGCAGTACCAGTAATGATGAAACTGAGGATTAATTCCATCCATCATCATAATATTTAAAATTGACAGTTTCTCAGGATTTATGACAATTTTGCATTTTAGTGATTGGGTTCAAAAGAATGTTAATTTATGTGGTTGTCTTATCCTAGAAATTAAGTGAATATAGAACATAGAATGCACATGACGTTGGGCAAGGATGAGCACCTTTATTTTCTATACAAGTTTCACGTTTTATGTTGTTGCAAATCAGACGTTCACTATTAATATATTGCACAATGGACATCAGATTTTCTTTAGATCTTATCTCTACAGGACTCGAATTTAACCAAGAAACCAAGGCCATTTGCCTCTGGTGCCCACCCAGTTGGCCTCGGGCTTTAAAAAAATTGAAAATCATTAAGGCCACTTTGGCCTTGGTGTCCCTTATTTTCAGCCATACATAAGGTACCATTTGTACAAAATGGCCTCTGGTGCCCTCTTTAAACTATTGTACACTTCAAATTCAGGTAAAAACGGCCTTGCCCATACAAATCCCAAATTTGAGGCCTGTTTCTATCCTTCACTTCATTCTTACCCATTTTGTGCTGTTGGAATGCACATTCCAAACTGCCTTGACCCAGACTCCATACACTGCCGAATCATCAACTTATACCGAGGTTCAAAGATGTATAACGGACATTGGATTGTAGGAAAAGAAATCGTACAAACAAATACAGGTATCACAGATTCTTTCTGATTAGTACTAGCGCTGTTAAATAAAAAAATATTTTTATCATTATTATCATCATAAAATTGACTACTTAAAGATCCACTCTAAAAGCAGTAGCAACAGTAGTAGTAATATTCTGGACTTATAAAGCGCCCAATGTTGTTGAACCTCTAAGCGCCTAGATGCTACACATTCATATGACTTTCTACTCCCCTAAGAGTCCCGTCATGTCATGCAGCCTGTGTTATTCGTCTGTCCACAACAGGGGTATTGTATGAACCAGTCCATCAGGGTAACCCGCTACTCATCTCAAAAGGTACGTACATGTACACTGGGCCTACGGTTTATCATCCTTATCCGAGAAGACTTGTCCCACCACCAGAACCATGGTGCGAGCAGACCTTGAACCCATGCTGTTGTTAAAGCTATGGTTCACGGTTATCCTACCTAACCGCTCAGCCATACAACTCTTGATAATCTCTTAGATCTCAATAAAATAGGTGACTGGATACTGGATTATTGAAACCCACATTCAAAATCCAGGTTTCTTGTATATAGATAGATGAAGATTAATATACAGTTGCAGCTCCCTGTGCCTCTTATAAGCCATAAGCGGACACTTTCCATAACGAACAACTATCAACATTTTTTGAGTCAGTCGGCCTTGGGGAAAAAATAACAAATGTGAGGTCTCACCACAAAATGAGTCGCATCGTAGGTGAGATCAAATTGAGATAATCACCAAAATAGGTCTGAATTAAATTTTTTGAGAAATTTAGTTTTAATCAATTATGAGTACTATGGTACTTGTATTTCGTTATAGTATACTTTTTAAGTCAGCTTTCATTTAGAAAAGTGTCCTTCATGCAGATTTTGTCCATGCAGATGTCCTTCATGCAGATTTTCTGAGATTATAGTCTTTTAATTGTTTATTTTTCGATTGTTTTATTGGCAATTTTCTCAAAACAGTGTTTTCATACATGCAAACGTCAAATTCTCATATCTTTGTATCTACTTTATCCAATGAATATCATTTAAAGTGTAGATTACAGCTTATAGTATGCTCTATTAGATCTTACCAATAACTCTATTTTGAATTTTGCTACCATCAGACTCATTTTGTGGTGAGACCTCACAAATGTTTTAGGTTTTTTTTAATATATATTTATATATTACCCTCGTAATTCTTCGATTTCCTTTGCATATATCCTGTTTCTCTCTTCCACATCTTTTTTAAAGTACTGTTTCAAGATTTCTTTTATTAGCAAGTTCACCGACAGTTTATTATTTGCTAAATACTAAAAAAAACAAATATTATTTTATAATATGTGACAAATATATAGTGCTTATTGCCAAGGCCTCAAAGAGTTTCACAATTATTACCCCAGTCATTGGGACAAACACCTATGGAATACAATCCATTCCATAATATTGCGGCTGTAATCACCACATATGGTATTTGTACCCCCCGGTATCCATTTATACTCCTGGGTGGAGAGAGGCAACATGGATAAAGTGTCTTGCCTAGGAACACAAACAGCTAAGTGTGCCCCGAACCACTGACCTCATGATTGGAAGTCCAGAAAACCATGGCTGTGCCAACTGCTTCCAACTTAAAGCAAATATTTGTTGTGTTTTTCTTTTGATCAACCAAAATAAAAAACATAAGTAAGAGTGGACATACAGTACGTTTCGAAACCTATTAGGTTTCATTGTCAACTGGCGTGTCATCTGGAGTGTGGAATTCCACGACGATGAAACCTGACAGGTTTCGAAACGTACTGTCAGGTTTCATCGTCGGGTTTCATCGTCGTGGAATTCCACACTCCAGATGACACGCCAGTTGACAATGAAACCTGACAGGTTTCGAAACATTCTGTAAGTCCACTCTTACTTATGTTTTTTATTTTGGTTGATCAAAAGAAAAACACAACAAACATTGGAAAGCAAATATATTGTCAATTCTCCCAAAACTAGAGCTCTAAAAAACAGAATTCATGCTAAACAAGACCCCTTTTGTTAAACTTCTCAAAATTAAATGGCACTGTAGCTTGGTGGTTAACATGCTTGCCTTCCAACTTCAAGGTCTTGGGTTCAAACTTGGCTGCTCACTAGGATCATCATTCTCTAAAGGGAGGTCAGCTTGGAATGACTTGACAGTATACAAATTGTATAACTTTTGTGTATTAACCAGGGACAGATTGAAGATGGGGGTTTAACAGGATTAAGCCACCGTCCCCACATCACAAAAAAATTAACCTGAATTTTTTTTTGTTTGGTTATACTGTAATGGCAATGGTATAGTAGGTGTAATGAATGAGGTTTTACCCAAGATGCAAGTAAGTTTTATTATTGTTTATGCATGTTTCGATTAAATTGGGATATATATCATCACTTATACCCCACACCACCTCCAAAAACTTTAGGTTTCTTCACCTTTAACTAGAAAGAATTATTTTTGTCTCTGATTTTTAGCTCAAAATAGGAGCTCTGTGAATACCCATCTGATTAAGTAAATAGCTAAGTAACATTTTTTTTTTTCGTAACAGATGAGAAACTGAGAGGGTACTTGATTGGTTTTAAAACGATATTTTTGTACCATTCTAAGAGGGAGTAGAACCCTTGCATGAATTTCATGTCGGGTTACAGGTCAGATGTTAATAGCATCTGCGGTCAACAATAAAACTCAGTTTTACAAGCAATAAAAAAAGAAAACGCTACACTGACAGAAAAAGGAATTCTGTACAATACCACCAATAACATTCAGTTTGTTAACAGACTCCTTTTATGCCCTGAAATTGTTAGGTTTGAGTGCAAACGTTACATTGACATTTTAAATGGCATTTAAAGTAAAGGCTGAGCAAGATGAAGCTCTACAGGGGGTCATCTTGATACAGATTCAATTCCATATTTCACATGAGCAAAATAGTCAAAATATAGCAAAAAACACCCTAGTGTACAATAAGGTCTCATCTCAACATGTTTTAAGTAATTCCCTTTCAGCTACTGAACTAATAATGTTGTAACTAAATTACTGCAGTAACTGCAGCAGGATAACTTTGTCATGGTCCATAAACAGGTACTAAGTTTACCTCATGTAGTGAGTCCTTACACAAAGGGCACTGGGGTCTGTGGTCTAGAATCCGTTGGAGACACCCAGTACAGAATGTGTGCCCACATGGTGTTGTTACAGGTTCGTGTAATAGTCGTAGACAAAGGCTACAATCATAATCGCTACGATTTAGACAATGGTCTGGTATTTTCAGTAGTACATTCCGTAATTTCTTCACTGAAAAATAAATGTTATTAGGAGTAAAAGCAACATAGAGGCTAAGCATAATGCGCTATACTAGTATGGATGTCCGTTTAACTCAGAGGCGTAATTTACTGGCTTTCAAATTAGTGGCACAGTGGGATCAGCTGGGTTGGATTCTCAATGGATACGAGATGTTCTCTTATACTCAGATCCATTATGGATCTGAGTTTAAGGTGGAGGAAATGTTGGCCTAGCTCTTTTTTAACTGTTTATTTTTCAATTGCTTTATTGGCATTGCAATTTTTTCAAAACCATGTTTCCATAGATGAAATCTTCAAATGCTCATATCTTTAAATCTACTTATCCAATGAATGTCATTTAAAGTGTAGATTACAGCTTATATTATGCTTTAATAGAAGCTACCAATAACTCAATTTTGGACTTTCCTACCATGAGACTCGTTTTGTGGTGAGATCTCACATAAGCTTACTCACATGATAATTTTTTCTCTTCTGAGGTTACTTGGTCAACAAGTGGATCAGAATGCCTACGCTTTCTCTGTACACATTTTTTACCAACACCTCTAGTACCTATAAATGAGGCAAATATACAATTAATATAAATGTTAATAGGCCCTATCAATTCACAGTGCAAATGAGATACAGTTTCCATAACTATTCAGTGGTAAGAAAGTATAATGCATACTCTAAGCAATGAGATACACGCCATCGTGACAGGATTCAATATTTCGACATAAATTATGTCATAATCAGGTGAGATACATGCCATCATGACAGGATTTAATATTTTGACATAAATTTATGTCAAAATATTAAGTGAATTCAATTGAACAAAGTTAAAGTTAGGATTGTTCCTAACAGTGACAGTAAATTTATTTTAACATCATAGAGGTTTCTAATATATTTTCTTGAATCATACTATAATTTGAACAATGTGTGTCTTTTGTCTGTCTGTCTGTTTGTTCCTCTACTCCTCCCAGGTCCTTGGTCTAATCTCCATCAAACTTGGTTGGTGGATGCAGGTTCACTGCGAAATAGACCTTGAGAGGTTCATTTTTTTGGAAAGGTCAAGGTAACTGTGGTCAAAGGTCAAATAACTGTTTTTCACTATTCCCTGGTTCCATCTTGGCCAAATTTGGTGGAAGTATGTAGGTTCAGTCCAGAATTGTTGAGGTCAAAGGTCAAGGTTATGTGCCATGGGGTCAAAGGTCAAGGTAACAAAACCCAGAGGCCAAAGATCAAGGTTACAAGATAGGTAAAGGTCAAGGTTGCAAGAACGTGGTCAGAGGCCAAGGTTACGAGGTCAAAGATCAAGGTTATGGGAAGGGTAATTTGACTAGTTATAATTAATATATACAAACATTAATAATTAGTGAAATTTATCTTCTGAGTGAATAATACTCCCCCACTCACAACGCCCTCCACTTAGGACCACATCACCACTGTGGCATTTTGCACATTGCTATGCAAAAACATTAAAAGTAATTCTTTTTATTTCACCATTAGCTATCATATTTACCCGTTGTTTTGCATGCACCATCATGATCTTCAGATGTCTGTAAAAAAGTAATTATATATTATTATTAGAGTGAAATAAAGTATATGCGGATAACAAAAATGTGTTTATGAAGATATTCTTTTAAAATAATTTAAATTTGGACAATTTTTTAAATAAACTGGAATTAGATCATTCATTATTTTGTACATCATCAATTTTTTTATTAAAATTTTGTTTCATAGCGGTGCTGTAGCTTGGTGGTTAATGTGTCTGCCTACCAATCCCAAGGTCCTAGCAATCATCACCGAGTGTTGGGATTATTCTCACGACAAAAAATGCCACTGCAAAAGCCTTTACTTAAGGTTTATTCAGACTCAACAATTTAAGAGGAGTGCAACATAAGCGGTGTAGAATTATTTGTGTCTGAACTAGTTGGCGATAAGCGATAAGACACTAATAATGTGAAATTTATATAGCACTTATTGCCAAGGCCTCTAAGCACTTCACAAATTAGTATCCCCATTCATTGGAACAAACACCTATTAATTCCATAATATTGCAGTCGTATTCAGTGCATATGGAATTTGTACCTCCCAGGTACCCACTTATACTCCTGGGTAGAGAGAGGCAATGTGGAGAAAGTGTCTTGCCTAGGACCACAAACAGCCGACCACAGTGAACCTCGAACCACCGACCTTGTGATTGGAAGTCCGAAGCGCAACCACTATGCCAACTGCTTCCACATAATTCAGAGGGTAGCCTGCGCTTCCTGCAAATCCAAGATTAGTGTAAGCTTTGAAGCAACGCCTCGTACAGTTGACTGATTTTGACCTTGTGTCTCATAATGACCAATCAAAATTTGCAATTGTCTGTATTGGCAAATGCATTACAGATGACTGGTCATAGAAATCCTACTGGCGGCAATTTTAAAATTGTGTTATGATTTACGCTACGTATTGTATCCGAACATCTTGGTCGTTATGTTGCAGATTAGCTTATGACTTTTTGATTGGATTTATTCGGTGTTATAGAACACCAAGGATAACCCACAAAAGTCTGAAGTGGACTTATTTCCAGTAGGGTCCTTCTGGTGGTGATTGGAAAGTACACCGTGAAGCAATCCCCAACACTCTTTCGAAGAGTGCACTGCATCTTTAATGTGATTATGAGCCATGTTGTACACAGGACCAACGGCTTAATGTCTCATCCGAAAGACGGTGCGCTAGTAGTAACTTGTATTTCAACCCTCCAGCTGAAACACAAGGAGAGTGACGTGGTGTTGAATCGAACCATTGATCAGCGAGTTACAGTTCAACGCAGAGCACAGTGATTTCCACCAGCTTAACCAACTGAGCTAAATGCCACTCCCTTGGTTACTTGGTTACGCTGTGCTCCGCTTAAGCTGGAAATCTGAATGTACCCTTCTTAGTTGTAAGCATGATATGGAATAGCCATCATTTAATTAGTGAGTTATTTGCTGTTGGAGGTGAATGAAATAAAAACAAATTTTTAATGTACCTGAGAGTTATTATCAATGGATGTCCCTTGACTGTTCATACTCATACATTGTTGTGCTTTGTTAAACTCAATAGAAAAAGCTGATGACAGATCATCCAATCCTGAGAAGAGGCAAAATGGTGTGGTGATACCATTTATCCACTTGTTTAGAAAAACATGTTGATCAATTTCTGGACATTTTAAATCTTCTGAAGTCGGAACTGGCGTTAAAATCTTCTGCAGTACCTGACAGGCAAAAAAAATATTATATAAGAAATATCCCATGTAAAAATGATACTTATTATCATATGCCTGCTTACTTTATTTGTTTCACTTATTTTTATTTATGAAAATTTGGATATGTTAATATCCTGAGGATGCCAGATAGCCAAATAGCTGTTATAGACAGAGGCTAATATAATGACATCCCATTAGCTAAACTTAACTATGAAAAGGTACAAAATGTAAATAATATAAAAACAATGAATGATAAGAACAAATTTATTGTGTCAAATATTTCATCAAAGCGGTTTTAAAGGATATGATGTTTGTATATCAAAGTGAAGGATAAAAAGAGGATTCAAAAGTCTGGGTACGACCAAATGGAACAACAAACGAGACAGTGGTTTAAACAGCATGATCATCCAAAGGTTGTACTAATATACCCGGAGGAACAAAATGAATATGCTTAACAAAACGAAAAAAAAAACAATACAAATTTTAAATACAAATAATGATCCTTAAGAGTTAAAAAATTTCATTTTAAGCAGAAATAAATGTGATTCCATGATTTATGAATAATTTTTAAAGCAAATTTTTGAAAAAAGTTCTATTCTATTTATATGAATTGCATAGATGGTATCAAATCCATATAGAGTTGAACCTTCCGTAAGTAGACACCTTCGGGTCCAGGAAAATTGTCCACTTATGGGAGGTGTCCGCTTAGGAGAGTTTCAGCCGATAGAGGGCCAAAGTTGTAATTTATGTATAAATCATTTTGTCTCACATTTCATGGCCTTCCCAACAAAAAAATGGCCTCTCAAATTTCTAGACACGGCATTGTATATTTTACTAAATAATATTTATCACTATTAAGATGTGTTCAGTAATTCGATTCTCAGCAATTAAATTATAAGGACAATTTTGTTCAGAAATTTGTATTCATTGTACAGAAAAATCACCAACTTTTCTGGGATGTCTGCTTATGGAAGGTAATTTAACATACAAAAAATCTAAATTTTAAGACAAAAAGTGTCTGCATTCACTTACGAGAGGTGTCTGCTTACAAGAGATACCAAATGTACTGATTAGATAGGAGGAACAAAAAGGTTTTTAAATTAGTGTCCGTTATGGGAGGTGTCTGTACATGGAGGTTCAACTGTACATTCTTTTAAGAACAATTAGTCTAATGCACTTGTCAATTGTATTCCAGGCCCCGGGACTTGCATCAAAATTGGCCGAGGATTTTAGCAATTTTTTCGCCTGGGTGGGCCGGGTGTTTACCGGGAGTTGTCGGGGGATATTCACAATAAATATGCCAGAGTGGGCCGGGCATGTACTGGGGATTACCTAATTGTTCATTGGGATTTAACACACAAATGGCCGGGGACTTGGCTGGGGACTGTCAAGCAAGAATTGCCCGGCTGGTCGAGGACTTCACCGGGGATTTACACATCATTATTGCCTGGCCTGTCCATGACTTAGCCGGGAATTAGCCGGGTGTTGCAACATTGAAATAATGCAACTTGATGCATGTCCCGGCCATCCCCGGGTACCCAGGGACCGGGAATACAATTGACAAGTGCATAATTCTTAGCTTCGGATAAAAGATGAAACTCTAGAATCACCTGCCTGATTAAGTAAGTATGTAATGGATCTATTTTGGTGATGGTCAGAAAACTCAGAGGGGTCTTGACACATATATGTTTTGCATAATAATGAAAGGAAATTTTAATTGCAGTCAAAATCCAACTGTTTATCTACTAAGAACTGTTAAAACAAATATACTATATATGTTGCCTAATTTTGAGTTTGTATTTAAATTTATGGGTCTTGGTTTCTCCAAATACTATTCACTTCGGGGCTATACCCCTCAGTGAATAGTATTATTTTGGAGGCACTGTTGCCCATAGTTTTAAACAGAAACTCTCAAGACAACATATCGGTGCCTCCAAATAGTACTATTCACTTCTGGTCTGCGGTCCTCGATGAATAGTACTGTTTTGGAGGGACCTATGCCCATAATTTTCACCATAAACTCTCAAGACAACATATATTTGTATAATAGATATTAATCACAATGCTGTTATAGTTAATAATTACGGATTAGGTTAACAAAAAATGTATTTTTATGTATTACTAAATTATTATAAGTCAAAAAATACGTAATAGCAATCCAATGAAACGACATCGTCAGTGGTTTGTCACGTTTCAAATTTCAGTAGACCTAAGACCTACTGAAGTTGACCAAGAACATGAAAAACTTCAAACAGGTGAATGGGAAATGAAGTCAGCAGAGACATATTGCTTCAAAAGAGAGGAATTCTTTTCTATTTTTTATATTGACATTTAAAAGTTATATAACTCTCAATTGACAGATTGAACTATTTATGTAACAGACTCCTGGCTTTATAAGTTGGCTAAAAAAAAACAAAAAAAACTAACAAAAAGAAGATTTTTTTTTTATTGTATGTCATATACAACAGCAACTTTCCTTGTCACTTAAAGGATGAGAACTATATATGTCATGTTTTCTCTAGATTGCACTAATTGTTCTATAGATCTATCCAAAGAAATTTTAATCCTGGAGTTGCCTTTTAAGCTAGGCTCAGAGTTTACAGGACTAGGGGAAAGATGGGGCAGGGTACATCACTAGAAAATTTACAAACTTTAAGTGTTTCAACGTACCCTGCCTTTCCCATGTTACTTAAACAATGATAAGACAGCGTTTACGCACCACTGAGGTATGTGCAGATAACATTACTTTAGTTCCGCTTATGTTTCAATCAATGGTATTGTAATATTATCATATTATATTTTAGTGATGCAACCTGCCCCATCTTGCGTGAGTCAGTTAAACAATGTTAACACAAGGTTTAGACGACACTAGAAAACTGCACAGGTAACATTACTTTATTTCCATCTATGACTCAATGATATTTCAGTTTTCTACATTAGCTGCAGCTTGTTTCTCATCAGCTGTGAGGCAGTATCAGTTTTCTACATTAGTTGTTGATTGTTCTACCTTAGCTGGTATTTTTCTACATAAGCTATTGAGTTTTATGGCGGATCCAGGAACCATCGAAAGGGGGAGAGGGGCGCACTTTTCCACTCCGGGTGGACGTGGTTGACTGTCTTATTCTGAAGAGCTAAAAAAGGGTAATTTCCCCAACTTGCTGTCCTAGTGACCTATTTTGACAGTATTTTGGATTTTTATGGTAACTTTTGAACGCAGTGCACCTAATATAAGGGGGGGGGGGGGGGCGCAA
>JAOTQE010107259.1:0-13469 GCA_025631205.1 Nesometra sesokonis
TTGTGACAAAAGTGTGAAACTTTGCACAGTTATAATTTGATGTATCACGAACATGAAATGGAAGGGTTGCACAAAATCTGACCAGGAGAAAGCGGCCATATTGAATTTAAAAATGGCGGACCCAAAAATAAAAAATGGCCATATCTTGTTAACGCTTTGGTCAATTTTTATAATTTTTGTGCCAAAATACTCAAAATATATACATTTATATCCACTTTAATGGAACATTTTTTTTTTCTAAAAACGACCGGAAGTCCGATTTTCTGACAATTTGACATTTGACCCAAATTTGCTATATTTCGGTAACTATTAACTCTAGTGAAGTGATATTGGGCTCAAATTGTTCGTAATATACATCTTTATATTTACTGTAATGGAAAACTTAGTCACAATCTTCTTCTCCAGCAGTCAAAGGAAATAGGCCTAGACATTCCCTTACACATTAATACTTTAGTTTGTCAAATTGAAGCATTTTATGTTTTAATGTTTAAGAGTGCCATTTCCGAGCATCTAGAAGTTCAATATTCTGAACTTTCCGTAGTGCTTAATGTAAACTACCGTACGTTCGCGCACAATACACCCTCTTACCTGGATCCGCTCCTTACCATCCCTTCAAACAATCCTAATTACAAACTTGGAGGTACCACAATAAAAGTGGTAAACTATCATAAAACAACCCCAAATTAAGAGCTTTACACATTTAATAATAGGGCTAGGACTTCAATTAACCACATTTTATAGGGTGCCACTTCCGAATATATAAAGGTTTAGGCCTATATCAGAAAATGTCGCATCTCGGTTTTGCTTTCAAACGTCGCCTCTCTTTTTCAGTTTTCCTGTTCACCTTGCGTTAAGTGATATCACTTCGAAACCAATACAGGCTGATCTGGAAAACAGGACATTTTGATGGACACTAATTTGTATTTTAGAGTGTAAAATGACGTAAATTTTTCAGGGACCTTGGGCCCCTGGACCGATCTCCGGGCCCAGCCTAAATTGCTCGCTCTGCTCGAAGTTCGAAACCAAAACAGCAGGCTGATCTGGAAAACGGGACACTTTGATGAACTCTGTGTCTTTTAGAATATTAAATAACGCACATGTTTTTTCCGGGGTCTTCGGCTCCTGGACCCCAACCGAGACCTCTCGGCGGTATGTAACATAACGCAAAGTTTCCCTGGCCCCAGCCTAAACTGCTCGCTTATCTCGCAAGTCTGCCCCCACCCTTTCATTTCATCCTGGTTGCGCCCCTAAAATTGTCGGTCTATTTAGTTTTCCCAACCATTCCTCAATCTCCTTATGTTTTTCATTAGTTCTATCAATTTACATAAGCGCATTGTTTGACAAAATCGAACCGTTGAAAAAAGCGCCTCGCGAAAAGTGTTAACAACGTTATAAGCACCCTTATTTATATACCTCCCCCTATAATCCTGTTAGTACAGAGTGGAGATTAATCAACACAACAGTTACCATACCTTATCATGATATTGTTTAAACGTAAGCCGCTCGTTGTCGCTTTCGAACACATACATCTCTCTGTCTGGATGCTTTTTTACTCTTTCTTGCAACACTTTGTGCATTGTCAATCCAATAAAGGGTTCACTACTAGGAGAATGTACATAGCTCTTGTTTTGTGAAAGCGCCATTTTGTCTCAAGCAACTATCCTAGCCGACTAACTGTGCTTATTTAAAAACGTTACCAAAAATACTATGTAATTATACTACCATGGAGCTACAAAAGGTTCCATGCTACTACTGGGAGGCAGGTCACTGTAATAACGTGTACCTTGATAATTACGTAACAGTTCATTTTTAGGCCTATAGTATTATAATAAACACAAACATTAAATTTATGAATGGTTAATAAAACATCCATATCTGTCTTCAGATGATCTTATTAAAAGAGATAATAATTAGTGTTACCTTGAAAATAACGGGGTTCTTCATACGTGTCCGGTGAAGATTTAGCTCAAAGATGCGAGGACGCATGGCAACTTGCAATCTCTAACAACGTAAAAATACATTATAACCTTCATGGACTTTCGAAAAGATTTGAGAGTATAGGGATACGAATAAAAAAAAAGGTGAATGAAATTCTGGTATTGGGGATATAGAGAATCATTGATTTAAATAGTATTTTACTGGTATAATGTTGTTATGTTATGTAAGCGATAACATAATTCAAACACCACTAAAGGCAAAAAAGTAAAATTTATAAATCGTTAACGACGAAGGTAACCGGTAAAATATTTTTTAAATCAGTTCATTTTTGTATACAGCTTTCATGTTTGACGCATTATATTCTAACTCGTGTCCTAAAGTTCTGCCGATAAACATCTCATTTTCATTAGGCACAAGCTTAAAAATGATCATGTTTAACGCTCTTTCTGTCCGGTACCATGTTATGTACCATCATCATCATCATCATCATCATCAACAACAACACCACCACCAAAACCAACACCACTTCTTGATTATTATTATCGTCATCGTCGCCATCGTCACAGTTACCGTCATCATCGTCATCACTATAATCATCATACTTATTAATAGCTAAAGAAAATGGATATTCTAAAAACAAGTCGATCCGACAATAAGACGCGGAAAGCTACGCACAGTATAAGTAACAAGAAGTTAATCCTTAACTTGTACATGTGTTTGAGCAGGAGAGTAATATTATTATTGAGGCGTAGGTTAGTTGCAGTACATGTAGTTGGTGAGTTACACCAAGTGGTGCGTAGCTGTCAACCCTATCGATTTTAGCGGCACTACCGCTTTTCGATCCTGCCAGCTATCGCTTGTGCATGCAAAGCCTACCAGTTTAAAACAAAATAATAAAATATTAGTGGATGTTAGGTAAAGTTTAAAATAAGCAAAACATTAAAGTAATTGGTCATCTTAAATATCTTGAGGTCATCAGCAAACATATGACAGATGGAATTTTTAAAAAGACTGGGTAATTATCAATAACGTGCAACTAAATGCTTCGGCATCATCATCATCATCATCTTCATCATCATCATCATTATTATCATTATTATTACTATTATTATGATCATTATTATTACTATTATTATTACTATTATTATTACTATTATTTTTACTATTAATATTATTAGTATTATTTATTATTAATGATAATAATAATAATATTATTATTATTATTATTATTATTATTGTTGTTGTAGTAGTAGTCGTTGTTGTTGTTGTTGTTGTTCGTGTTGATTTATTTAGCATCATAACATTTATAAACGTATACAGTGTACCGGTAGACAACGCAACAGCTCATATAGAAAATTCCCAGCTAATGTAAAACGGTCAACATCTAATGTAGAAAACTTTTATTGGCTCAGAGCTAATGGGATACAAGCGCCAGCTAATGTAGAAAATTGCAATATAATTGATGGAAATAAAGTACCGTAATGTTATCTGCGCATTTCCCAGTGGCGCGTAAACGCCGTGTTAACATTGTTTAAGTAACTATGGAGAAAACGGGACAGTTTTCAACACTAAAAATAATATTATAATATTACAATAGACATTGATTGAACACAGGCGGAACTCAAGTAATATCACCTTATCCCCCAGTAGTGCGTAAACGCTGTGTTAACAGTTTTTAAGTGTGCAAGGCGGGTAATTTCGTATAGAGCCCATTTCGAAAAGAAGCTCACACAAAGATCTTTAAAAAAAAGAAACTAAGCCCGTTTCGAGGGTTTACTTTAGTATCCGACATCAGATTTGCAACATGAACCGATATACATGGGTTCTTCGTATATAGTGCAATTTGATGTAAATCCTCCCAGTAGTTCTTACGATTATTTGAATGAAAGAAGAAATACGCACACACATACACGTACATACAACCAAATTTAATTACAATACTCTCGATTGGGGCGTAATAGTTTATTACCGTATTAAATATTTATTTATGGTATCTGCGAGGTTATAAAACAAGACACGCCAACGCCTGTCGACAATTGCCAAAACTGTTCTTACCAAGAAGAAATAGTGTTCGATGGAAACTAAGTTGTAGTAGACATTGGTTATATCATCGAATCAAATCATCTTTATTGCAACCACATTGACTGTTGATTGGATGTTACATAGGTCTACAAGATTGGATCTAGACATAGACGATTGTAATCGTGCGTCATTTCGCCTAACTAAACATAGGCTAAGGAACGCGTTTTTTAAAGAAATAACGCAAATAAAACAGTAGGCCTATGAAACCCGATATTATACATGCTGTTAGTAATGGTCAAAAATAATATACTCCATGTACTTACTGCAATGTATAGGCTATGTCCTAAAATTAATCTTAATACATTTGCCTAGAAAACTCGCTGTGACACATTCCATCTCTTTTCATTGTTTATTGGGAAGTTTGTTTGGAAACGACATTTTTAATAAAAATAGAATTAGGTCTATCTGTTTCTAAACGCTTTCTATCCTAAAACTAAATCAATTAAATATTGTGTTCGTAAATACAAACATAACAGGTTAACATTACATAACCTCTTGCATAGGTCAAGTATTAACAATAAACAGTTGGCAAATCTGGTTCGTGTTTCTTCTTCACTACTACCTTCATTTCAAAATGGTCACTCAACGCTTTATTTTAAATGTTTGTTTGTTTCTGGGACTAGGCCTACTTTAAAAAGTAGATATGTATTTTGGCCTATACCACATCCAATAACATTGGATTTTGCAAAGACGCAACACATTGTTTGCATCAAACATAGTCCTTGGTACAGTACAGTGCAGTAAACAGTACCGTGTAGTACAGTAAAATACAGTACAGATTAAAGTGTTTCTCAATTAGTAATTAGCGGGAAGGCTGGTCTGTTCGACATAAACAGATATTGGTTTACCAATTCTTATCAGCCGCTAGATTATTATAAAGGTCGTAACCCATATTTGATACGGAACAATAAGCGTTAAGGTCAATGAGTACTGTATTTGCAAAGTCTGTATTTTGTACATGGGTGCTTATTCTGTAAGATCGAGTGTATACATTATCGCTTAAATTTAAATCAGGATGCAGAGCTTAAACATTAAGAGTTATGCCCACACACCTAGTACAGAACCATTAATTGGACTAACAATGCATGAGTTGTTGGAGGAAAGAGTAAAAAAACATCCAAAAAGAGAAATGCACGTTTTTGTCAGCGACAATGAGCGGTTTACATTTGCCGAGTTTTGGCAAAAGGTATGTGAATTCTGATCTAATCTGCAGGGGAGGGGTAAGAGTGTGACCAATATGAGCATGTCCCGCCAAGAGCCCCGGTCGACTGGGCGTTTTTTTTTTTTGGCCAAAGACCACCTCTTTCGAGTTTTAAATTTCATAAAGCAAAACGGGTTATTTTACCAAGTTTACATAAGTTTCTTCGTGCTACGGTGTAAGGCAGTTTTTTGAAAGGAAATTTTTAATTTTTCAGATGCGTATGCACCCACCGAATTCCCACGCCCTCGGTACGGACCTTATCATTGTCCTTATACAATAAAAGAGTCATAATTTTGTAATATAGTAGTTCAATTTAATATCGCCGTTGTTCGCTCAGTCCTTCTCTTAAATCACTGGGTTTTTTTGCTGTTCTACAATTGTTTCCTTCGAAAATACAAGGGTAAATCATGAAAAATTTGAGACCAAAATTAAGTTTCTACTATTGTTGGTTACCAAGACACAGCTCTCAATGTGATGGAACGCCATTATGAATGTAAAAATGGTGGCCCTTAACATTTTTAAAAACTGGCAATGTGTGAATTTATAATCAGTGATATTTTTAATTCGGGTTGACAAGAATCTCCCCAACATTTTCACAGATGGAAAATGTGTCGTAATGTACAGCATAGGAGTATATATGTATTGTTTAATGTAGGCCTATATCCTTGTCATTTGATTGGTTGATTTCCTATCACGTGATTGTATAAAAGTGTTTCATTCAACTCATAAACATTCCTTATTTGTATAATGCCATATCTATTGTTGGTACATATCCTGTCTACAATCGGTAATTGGATGTCACGACTTTACGTTAATTCACCGATTAACATCTTCAAAAGCATGATTCACTATTATTGAACAATCAATAAGTAAACAATCTCGTGTTTACAACAAAATAAAGTCGTTAAAAAAACACTACATGAGATTAATAATTAATCATATTAAATTTAATTTTAGGTTATAGATCTTGCTGCTGGATTTTTACTAAAAGTTGGTCTTAAAAAGAACGACTGTATAGCAGTAATCGGTGATAACCACTCAGAATGGCCTATCATTACAGGGGCAGCAAGGGCAATTGGAGTGATCGTGGTAAGAGGAAGGTTCCAACTACAGTTGAAACTCCTCCAAGGAACACACTGAGATCCCGAAAAAGTGTCCGCTTACGGGAGGTGGACGCCTACGAGAAGTTCGACCGTAGAGGGTCAAATCCATTATATAACGTTCACGTATTTGTCAATTGTCTTCCTCACTAGACCAGCATACTGATGATTGTGTAGGCATACCGTGCACAAAACGTTGGTATACTATTAATTATAACGTATAAAGTAGTCACTGTAAAGATTTTATATCCAAGAAATTGTAATTGTTGTCAAATAAGCACGAAATTTCCGGGTGGCCGCTTACGAGATGTAAATTACCATATAAATCCTGTCCAAGAGAGTGAAGAGAGAGAGCTAGAACAAAGAATTTTGAATGAGTGTCCGTTAGAGATGTGTCCACTTACGAGAAAAGAAGGGAGGTTGAAATGTTATGGATTAAGTAATCCTTGTAGCATGGCCTTTTTAAATCCTCTAAGCGATTACCCCAGTCATTACAATAAATGATTTTGAACCACATATACCTCTCCCATTGATGTCACTTCATACTGCTATAAGAACAAACTCACAGCTTTAAATTAATTAGAATGACAGAAGAAAGGTCCATGATCTCAATTTAAAGTTTCTGTGTTTCTGATTTTCCTTTTCTCGCAAAAACGGTTAAAATCTCTCGGTTAGAGTTACTCTGTTTGTGTTTCAACTGGCGGGTCGAAATACAAGTAATGTTAGCACTGATTTTGGAGATGAGGTTTCATGTTAACAGTTTCACTGTACAATCTTTGAAAACTTACTAGCGTAATTACCTCATAATGGACTCGATTGGAACTGGTCGATGTAACACTAAAATTTATCCATCTAAATCCATAGTTCCCCTTGTAAATTCGACTTAATTCGAACTTCATCATAATGAGATTTCAACAATTTTCAGGTTGGTTTACAAATAGGGAACACGCTTGAAACGTTAAAGGCTACAATGCTTAAGGTATGTGGTAATGTGTACTTAAAATTTTGAAATATGGTGTAATAATAAAGAAATGTTCATAAGGGCAATTTCATTCCTTGGTACTCTCTAATGTCAATATCAGACTGATTTTTTTAAAGCTCAATCCAGACTATCAAATTTCATTTGGCAAAAAAAAATTTGATATACCCTTATATGGTAAGGATATGATCATGTATGGTGATGATGCGATATCATCGGTGTCATATATAGACATACCAGGGAACAGTTAAATTACAATGTAATTGTAAATTAACTGTTCCCTGGACATACCAAGTTTTCTGACGAAAATTTTGACGGTGAATGAGCTATACAAAAATGTTATTGAGAGTTATATGTTTCGGTGGCGTATCCGTGGGTGTGTGCGTTGAGGATGCTCGAGCATCCACCACTTCTCCTCCCCATCACCTTCAGTGGTAGAACACACAGAAAATAAGTTAGAGCCAAACCAAATGAGACATAAGTCGAAAATTCTAGTTTTCCACAGTAGGAAGAAATTTAAAAATGGTATATATTTTCAAATTTTATTTCATTTCAAAAAATATACAGTTCATACATTCAACTTGCATACTACCTTGACAATTTGCAGATATAGGCCTATGATCAAAAAATGTTTATAAAATGCAATTTAAAATGGCCTTGCTTATTTACCTAATGTCTAGGGCCTACTGATAAACAATATTAAAATATCAAAATTTACATTTTAAATTTTCGAACTTCAATTGTTCATAACTTTGTAGGAAACATCGTATGAAACTGATTTTTTTTGTATGTTAAAGGTAATAATGTGTAGTTTTATACTCCATAAAAAACTCAATTTTCAATTTTCCGACGTATGATTGGCTTGGCTCTGCCACCTATAGGAATATGATATCAAATTTACTACATAGAGATTAAGAAACATTTGATTGTTTTGTAATTGGCTTGCTTGTTAAATTTAAAAAAAAACGTGTTGATTGATCTGAGCTATCAAGTTAAGCACCCAACTTCCTAAATTTGGGGATACGCCCCTGAAAATGAAGGCCGATGTCATTGATATTCGATTATTTAACAGATTTTGCAATAGTTTGGACACCGTTTGAAGGTCGATAAAGAATACGTTACATGATTTTTAATTATCTAATTGTTCCAATTCGTTTTCTAGTGTTAACACCGCAACCACGACATACTGTAACTTTGAGAATACAGAAGAAACGTAAAACGCGGCTCGTTATTTTTGTGATTTGCTCATTTTGGCGATGAAGCAAAAATGATTATTACAGTAATAAGTATATAGCCAAATATTCGATTATTTCACACAATTTTAATGATGAAAGGCGAAATTAAATGAATGGATACATCGCAATCGCGAAAATGCGGTTATTGCAACAAAAAAACCAAATCACGAAAAGTTACCGTAATGTTTACGTTATCACCCCTTCCAGAAAATAGGAGACAAATTTATAATTTATTGTTAGAGCTGTTTTAGGCAAATTCATCTAAAACTTATTTGCCATTTCTTATGTTTAGATATCATGTAAAGCCTTATTCATTCTTCGCAGTCCAGAAACATTATACTCAGATGTATGTAAAATAATTCCCGAGCTTAGTACCAGCATACCAGGGAGCTTAGCATCTGAAGAGTAAGTAAAATGCGTGAATGTTTGTATATTTCCCGCTTTTTTCCAAACTGGAAAAATGTTTGACGGCTGTGGTGGTGTAATGATAGGTGTCCTAATCTATCGAAGCAAAACCCCTGAAAATTTATTGTGAAATGCAAGTTGTAGTACACAAAATCTAAAACGTTAAAATCAGATATTAACTTAACTTCGGCCCTGTATTTTAGTAAAACTAGAATTGAACCTACTAACAAATTTCAGCATAATTTCTACTTGTAAAAGGTTGATAAAACAGAAAGAAATCTTTTAGAAATTCAAACTGTAGCTTGGTAAGAACATAACTCCATCCTGAGGTCCTGTGTTCGAACCTGGGCATGCTTTACGTTCTCTACTATGTCACGCCCTAGAAACTTCATCATGAGAATTGATTTATTCTAGAACGCATGCCGTGGTTTCATCCTAACGAGGCAAGATACCTTGCTTTTTGACTGAGACTACTCTTTCTGTAGTAGGCTCAGCTTCTGAATGTGACCCAAAATCCGGGAGAAAATGTTTTTTTTTTTTTTCTGGAGACCAGCAAATGAATAAGAAATCCTTGAGATTCTATGGTATGTTCGGCGACAGTAATAATATAAGTTTCTTTTTCCAGATTTCCAACTTTGAAAATCGTTATAGCTTCTAATGCAAAACGTTACAGGTAGTATATTGTTAATTTCATTCATTAGTATTATCACATCATAAGTAAATCTTTTAACACATATCAACAAATCCTGATATTGTAAGACCCAGTAAATATTAATTGTTCACAGTAATTCTATCACATGATATTCACTAGTTAAAAGACGTAGTTTTGTGATGTACCCGTATTTCTATGAAAAGCCATAAAGTTTAATAAACAACCAACTTTTAAAAGATCGTAGCATCGTAATTAATCCAATGTTTTCCTCTATCTAGAATATTTTCTGTTTGTATAAGTTTTTTTTTTGTTTATTTGTTATATATACCCAAATAAAGACAACCTCACATTTATCCGGATCACATTCATGAACCAATGTGAACATAAATACACTTAAAAATCTGTAAACATGAAAATTGAACAATACAAAAGATTGGTCGCTTTTTGAAAAAGTTAACTTCTCTTTGCAATTCTTTGTTACTAAGGAAGATAGTATTATTATTTTCAGTGGTACGACGGATTTTTATGACATCTATTTGCCTGGAAATGAGAACATCGTCAGTAAAGCATCAAGAAATGTCACAATCGATGACATTAGCCACATGTGTATGACATCGGTAATAAAAGTTTTTATTTCGTATTCCTTTTTTTACTATAGATTTCTGTGAAAATCCACTCTTTGAGAAGTATTCTGAATGACCACTCCAAAAAGAATGGCAATTCATTACATGATTGAAAATTAATCTTATACTGTAAGGGTGAGATAGATCACTCTCTTTTTTTTTTTGAACTACATACTTTTTTTGAAAGTTCACTTCTGTCTACGATTTTGGTGTGCTGATAGCTCTTCGGTCTTTAAGAGTGGTTCCTCAGGTTTCTGTCACTCTTTTCCTTTTTTTGTTCTTTTGTGGGATCGTTCCATTTTATTTCTCAAAATGAATATTTATAATACTTTTAAGTAATTAAAATTACTTATAACAGCTGTAGAACTATTATTATTAACATATTTTTTAAATATCTAAATCTATATAATGTACATCTTGAAAGTTGTACTGTAGAAGTCAAAATACGATCTCCCGTTTCACAGTAACCACATATATTTATATTTTTGATATCTGTCATAATTCTTTTTATTTCTTAATCTAATTTTGTAGTGTAGTCATCACATTTATTTCAACATATTCGCTTTTCCTTTTTTTTTATCTTTTTACATTCGTTTTTTATATTATATAGCCATAATTGACGCACTACCTAGTTAAGTTGATTGGCAGGATACAATCACAAACGGATAAACGCAGGTCTCCTGCGACAATGATAGTGACTGATTTTAGCAAAGCGTTTGACCATGTCGACCATAATGTCCTCGTCCATAAATTAATCAAATTAGGCCTTAGACCATCCATGATATCATGGATATAATAATAAGTTGTTTGACACAAAGGCAACAGTGCGTTCGATACCTAGGTGTTTTAAGCGAATGGTCCGTTATGCTTCCTTGCAATGGTTAACGACACTGTCACCGACGATCACGTTAGAACACTTAAGTATGTTGATGACATCTCTATTGTAGAAACGCGATTACTAAACCAACCTAGTCAACTTCAAAGAGTCCTAAATGAGTTTAATTATTGGGCAATTAACTACAATTAATTAACAAAAACCTAAAAAATTCAAAAACACTTAATATTCCTTACTGTAGAACCGAAAGGGGAAACAAAAGTTCACTTACATTTATGGCAATGAAATGGAACGAAGTGAAGAAATAATAAACAAATTAATATTTTTATGGGTACCTTTAATATACTGTTAACCAAAATTGTATACCTCTGAAACTTTTAATGTTCCTTCTTTCAACTTATTAATTATTTTTATTTAATCTTGTACAAATATGGAGCTGAATGGAATGCTGTGTTTTTTAAAATTTCTATATTTTTTTAATGTGTAATATAAACAATTTTATTTTTTTACCTACTTCGTTTCTTGTATCTGTATATATGTCAGTCCAAAAAAGTGTCATTTTTAATGTGTATCTTAATTTTTGCCATTTTTAACACTTTTAAATGGCTTAAATGTTTACTGGTTTGTATCTTAACCTATTATTACTCAAATTTGTATATATTTATCAAATTTGTATATATTTTTACATTTTTATGTACAGTGTATATTGTCAATTTAAATGTGCAATTTTTTATGTTTGTTTTTTTATATCAATTGTAAATATTGTACCAATTCAGTGCTTGCACTGCGAAAGCAACATGAAGAAACCTTGAATTGAATAATTATATTCTTTTTCCTAGTGTATATTTTTATGCCATATAAAAATCGACCATCATGGTCAACATGCTAACTACATCATGGTTTAATTTACCTTTCCATTTGATAGACACCGACATAAGTTTTGTGTGATTACTCCACATCATTTACACTTTCCCATTCTATATTCTCGTTTAAATTTACTCCAATCTAATTTCACTTTTTGTGTTAAGAGAGTACAGTAATAATAAAGTGGTTTTTTTTTTTTTACTTTTTTACTGTTTTATAACGTATATTATTTTGTTTTTCCAGGGCAGCACCGGAATACCAAAGTTAGTCCCTGTCACACATTTCCAAGCATTAAATGGGACGATACTTTTACCAGAAAATTTTAATCAGAGTCAAGTAAGTCTTACATTAAAAGTCGATATATTGTGTTGTATAAGTAATGAGTACATAACGACTAACTTTTTAAAGATGTTTCAAACATATAGGTTTATTAGGGGAACTTTTTGAAAAAGTATAGGCCTCTAGTTTGTTTAATTTGATAAAACAAGACATCATTATACTCGAAATAAAGTATTTTTTTTATTTTATTAATTTGGCAAAAACTTTGGAACAACAAAAATTAAAGAAAAGCTCAGTGCACGATGGAGATAAAACCACTATCGCCATAATGCGTTAAACTTCGATTTTTGTCATTTGAAATTATTTCTCCATACCGCTAAGTAATGTTTATACTATGTGAAATTTTAACGTATACCATAAGTGTCATCAATATCTGTTGAATTTTGTTTTTAATCGCCAGCTTTAAAGATGTAAAGACTATGAAAACGGCTGTATGTCTCTTTTGTTTTAACTGTTAGGTACAGTAGTCTGAATTGGATCAGAAGGTACCGAATTCCGGAAATCATAAAAAAATTAAAGATGCCATCTGAAATAAATGGATGGTTTGGTGTATCTCCGTGCTATATGTAGATTTCACTTATTAACCGTTTTAGTACGACCACTTTGTATACATTATTTATGCTATGTAAATCTATCTAGGCCTATTGCTATTGTATAAATATGTCACAAGCGACATCTCTAAAATAAATATTAATGTATTTGACTTATTTAAAGGTTAACAGACTAGCTTGTACTGGTAACATGGCATACACAATTGCTATTCAGATGAGTCAAGTAGCTCCACTACTTTTCGGCACTACGTCTGTCTATCCGTCTCCGAAATACAATTTTGAGAAGTTCCTTCAGGCAGTTCAAAACGAAAGGTAATACTAATTAAAATGGCAAAGTTTTACAAGTCAACTAGTTTAAAAGAAAATGTGACTGTCTCATGATTTAAGCCAATATCCTAATGCAGAGAGTAATAACAATGATCATTATATGCATGGTGATGTTTAAATCTAGTTTTAAAATGATGTTGCCAAGCTTTCATTGTTAGTTAGTAAGCCTATTATTGTTTCTCCATAAAAAAAAACATACTGTGTTAGTTTACTCATGTGTGGCGTTGTAGCTTGGCGGTTAGCATGCTTGCCTTCCAATCTCGAGGTCTTGGGTTCAAACCTGGCTGAACGCTAGGTTGGTTCCCACGACATAACAACGCCACTCCCTAAGCCTCATA
>JAOTQE010107270.1:0-13468 GCA_025631205.1 Nesometra sesokonis
GCCCTAATTATATAGAAAACCAAACAAAAATCAACAAAATCAAGTAGAGAATGACAGATATATGAAATGATTGGCCGCAAAAATGACACTTGGAGCCCCCAATGGGGTCTATATGGTCAAAACAGTTTTTTGGGCGGCACCAACTCAATTTTGGGCAGATTTTGATAAAAAAATGGTGTCAAAATGCTTAGAATGATGGCCTCCATTAAATGAGCTGGTTCCCTAAGCTTTTTGAAACATCACCATTTTATAGCCCACCTCTAGTAATATTGAAAAACAATACATTCAAATTTTCCATGGAGCATGTAATTAATCTTGTTCTGTGACTTTTTTATTAGTTCGGTTTAGGTCCATAATTTTCTCGGTCAAATACTTTTTGAATTTTCCTTGTTCTTTTATTCTTTCGTCCTGATCCAAGTTTTTCAAACGATTGTCATAACATCCTACAAAAAAGAAAATAACAAAATAAATGTGAATGGTTTATATTAAAAGATTCAAAAGGAGAGACATACCACAAACAATTTTAGTTTTTTTATATCATGATTGTTAACTCAACCAATACATCTTTGATTAGCTTATACCCCACTGATATATTACACTATTTACAGTAAAAAGAATATTAAAAGACGTTTGTAAAATGATTTTTTAGTTTCCTGAGAAGAGTAGGAAGAGTAGAAAGGACAGCAGAATCTTTGAGTTATAGGAAAGAAGTGAAGACAACAGAACGACAAAACAGGTGAAACTTGAGTGTTGGAGAAAAAATGAGAGAATCAGGATAGCGAGAATTAATAAAAATGTTATTGTCAACACTATTGCACATAATTATTAAAATTATACAGAAATTTAAAAACAAAGAAGATTACTGTATTATAAAATCACGCCACTCCTCAGGTGATATCCAATTGAGTTTCTTAAAGCGCTGTCAGAACACCCCAACCTATTTTTAATATGCACTATGCTACCTGTAGCACAACGCTGGATTTCCTGAAGTCGATCAAAATGCTTGACATCGATAGGTCCCCGGGCTGGGAGGTTATACTTAATGATAGGTATGAACTTAGTTTTGTAGACATGAGATGCCATCAGGAGAACTATCAACAGATTAAGAAAGAATAATGCCAAGCATTCTACTCGACTTAGAGACAATATTGGAAATGTGGGCATCCCACGAAACCATACTACTATCAAGGTAAACACATTCCATTTAAAAACTAGAATACTTGCGTTTTAGTGCACTGAGTTTCACAGGTGACAGCGGTGGTTTTGGTGTTGAATTGGGAAAGCGGGGGCAAACCTTGCCATCAACAGAACGAGTACGCAATACTTCACTGCCCCAGACGGAAACTGCCAAGTTCTTAATAAAAATTGAATGCTTTTTCTGTGCTTGGAGCATCTCCCACTTGTACTTGGGGATCCAGATTTCATTACTCAAATGTACCTATAAATTGAAATAATTATTGTTACAATTATGATCAGCTACATTACATCCAATACAAAAATTTTGTCACTTAGTGGACCAAAAATGTGTGCCATAAGAATTAAAAATGTAAAAGGATTTTTGATCACTTTTGAAGTTTATTTAAATGGTAATAAGACTTATCAACTCATTTTGTTTATCAACAATCCATAGTAGGAAGACTACAAGAAAATTGAACTTTACACTTAATTGTCACTTAAACTTAAGTGTCTAGCTGTCGATTTTAAAAACGGTTTATCCTAAAAAAAGAAGTTATCCAAATATATCAATATTGTTTTGAATAACAATACTTTGTAATATAATGTATGGTAGTCAAACTTAAAAATAATAAAAAAAAGTATAATGTTAACGACACATTCACAGCCACCGATCCAATTCCTGTCACTCACATTACCGTTAAATTATTGAAAATTAATGGAAATATTTTGTATAAAAAACAATGAATGACTATGTTTTGGAGACAAATTCTTCTCTTTTTAATTTTTACATTCTATGAAAAGCCGATGTTAAGAAAAATACTTTAAAATATGTCTGAAAATTAGCAAATTTGATGGTTTTTTTGATAAAATCTGAACAACAGTTGCAAAATTTAATTACAGTATTTCAAAATATTAAATTTTCAAATTATGAAAAATTTAAATTTTATGGTTTTTTTTTAATTCATCCCTCTTCTCATATGGAATTGCCCAAGAGCTCATTTTATAAAATTACATTAATTATTCTCGTTCGAGAGGGAAAAAAATCCAAATTTTGTTAATTAAAACGCTAAAATATTTTTAATAACATATCAAAGTATGTCTGTATTTTAGTTAAATTCAGGTTCCCTTGTTAATTGCTCAAAAAATCAACCTGCTGATAATAAATGAAAAAGAAAAAAAAAATGATGATGTATCTTAGGAAAGTGAACGAAAAAAATAAAAAAATAAATAAGCAATGCAGTAAGTTAAAATTACCTTTTCTCCTATGGTATATGGCATTTCAGGAGTCAATTGGTCATTCTTCTCTTCAGATTCAGTCGACGTTCTGCCTTCCGTTGCAGTATTGGACTTTTCCAATACTTTAACTTTTACATCTGTTGAAATGGTACCTAATCAGTTCATAATATTTAAAAAAATAGTAATAAAGAACTTAGAAATAAATAAAATAAAAACACAATATTATTAGCTATAACTTGCTTGTCAACGAAAAACTACTTCTTCCATATATCATAAGGCTTTAGATCAAATGCGTATGGAAGTACTTTGTAACTTCCTAAATTATAAAAGAACAAGGTGCAAGATTTTTTTCATCTCTTAGTGTTACAGATACAATCCATACATTCATTCCATGGTTAATACAATTGCAAAGCGCATATGTAAATTGATATAAAAACGAAATACTGAAATACAGGCTCACATACCATTATTAAAATATTTTAAGATTAATTTCCATATTGATTTTATATCAAATTATTTGGAAACAGAGACCACTTTGGAACATACAATGGAATAAATAAATAAAAATAATGACCAGCAATGTTACAGCACTTTTTCTCTCACAAGGACAACATGAATTTGCATACCTTTTTCAAATCTTCCGTAGAGAATTCGTTGCAGTTGCCTATTGTACAACTGGTACTCCCTAAGATCTTCTTCAAGTTTCTTATTTCTCTTTTTCAAAACAGTGCATTCATTGCATTGCTCACTTCTTGAGGGTTGTTGAGTAGCAAAGGGAAGACATCTTTTACGATTTTCGCTTTTTTCCTCAAGAACTTTCTTAAGGCTGTTTGCTTTCGAAATTTGTCTGTCTTGTTTTCTTTCTTTCTGAGAAAAAAATAAATAATACAGCTTTTGTAACATTGCAGGACAACAAAGATTCATTAATCTCTTGTGATCTATCAAAAATAAAATAAATTAGCTCTATGGCTTTATGGTGGTATTTCTAATGACTAATTATAAAAATGTTATGCATAAAAATATTCAGGGCCAAGACCATTTGAATTGTTAAAGGGGAAGTTCGGGTTTAAAATTTCTATGGCTAAATCTATAGAACTATTAGTTGTGACCATGCTGACAAAATTTCACATCATTTGGAAAAAGCAATAATGAAGTAAACATTAATATAAAATAAATAAATATTACCTGCTCTTATGTGAATTCGAGAGATCTTTCCATTTATATGAGTTATATTTGTAAAATTATTCCAGTTTTCCCACAAAACCCTTCCAAAATTTGCAATTTTCCTATTCTTTAACACTGTGTAATTTGAGTAGTAGACCCACTTTTGAGTTTGGACCCAATTTTGAAAGTGGTTTCTTTCATTATTGCATTGTCCAAATGTTGTGAAATTTTGTCAGCATGGTCAAAACTAATAGTTCTATAGATTTAGCCATAGAAATTTTAAACCCGAACTTACCCTTTAATGTCACTGATTTACCGTAAATGATCGAATAAGTGTTAGGCTCGAATAAGCAACACAAAACATGATTATTCCACTAAACCCTTCTTATTTCAAACAGTGGCAGATCTAGGGGGAGGGGGCGGGGGCCGTACGCCCCCTTTTTTTGGCAAAACATTATTACGCCTCCCCTTAATTTGCCCGCGCCCCCTATTTTTAGGGCCCAAAATTTAAAAATCGCCCAAAAAACTGCAAATGGCTTCTTTTTTTTTTAATCAACTCTCTGGCCGGAAATCCACGCCCCACCTCTTTCTTGGATCCTGCATCCGCCCCTGTCAAATAAATGTTGAAGTCCTTTACAGTATTTAAGTTCATCAATTTATAATTGTAATATTATTAATGATCAGAAATCAAAATTTTGTTGTGTGACTATATGTTCATGAGCAAATAGTCAATAAGGCTGGATAACAAAATATACTTATTAAGCGTCAACTCTTGAATCAATTTCAGAGGAGGGAGGGCGGTTTTTATTTTTTAAGTATATTTTTAGTATGGTTATTGCCGTAATTGGTGTCATCTTGAACAACTGGATCAACAATTTTAAGTTGCCTAATAGCATTTTATGATTTCATTAAAAAAAAACAATTAAAATACTTCATGGTGCAAATTTAAAATATGGATTTCATCAACAAACAAGACAACTTGGAACCTAAACTTACAAAAACATACAAAAAAAAATCAGAGGTGAGCAGAATTTCAGGGGCGGGCGGTGACGCTTAACAAAGTATATTTTTTTATCCAGCCTAATGTTAATATTCATAATATTTTTTTAATAAGCACCACTTTAAATGAGCACTTCTCTTGAAATAATATTGTTATTAGTGTTTTAAATAATTAATAAAACCACAATGTTTTTTTTCTGAAAGGAAATACAGTAATTAAAAAATAGTGAAAATGAGCTACTTCTTACGACCAAACATTTTTGTATCCACACTATGTGAATAGGCCTACAACAAATCAAAAGAAATCATTTTCGTAAACATAGAAACTCTGATGAAAAAATGTTTTAGCATAGTCATGTCCTAACTTACCCTTTGCTTAGATATTTTATTCAATGAGTCTTCTTCACTTTCACTGGAGTATTCGACACTAGTATCTAAAACTTTGCAAATTTTCATCCTTTTGCCTCTTTCAATGCTGTGTTCGAGATCCTCTTCTGAAACTGCACACAAAAACATTAAATTAGAAATAATTAATAGTAGACTAGTCTAGGGTAGGCCTAGGCCTATGCCTAGGAGGAATAGGCCTAGGCCTAGCAGACCTCCATCCAAATCTCACACACCCTCACTATCCTAGTAGCCCTAGTAGGCCTAATTAATTTTAATTTTGTCATTTTTCTCACTATTTTTCTGATTTTCTCGACCAAATCATTTTTTTTCATTTTTTTTTCGGAAATATGAAACTATTTTGTCTCCCTGATCAGGGAGATTTTTAAAACTTAACTAGGCCTAGGCCTACCTGTTATAGAAACAAGCCAAACCCTACCTCCAAGCAAAAGAATCTGTGCTTTATACCATCCGTCATCACACATTGTCGTCTGCCTACTGCTACTACTACTGCTGCTGCTGCTGGTGCCGGGCTCGTCATCTCCACCAGTCCATCTTACGAGATAGGCCTTGTCGCTATGATAGTCTTTATCATGCTTGGGGTGAAAACTTTTGATGTTTAGGATGTTTACTATTTCCTTCTGGTGGTCTTTAAGATATCTTATGTAAGCATGTGTTATTTTCGCCATCGGAAAAACTCTCGGTTTACTGTTGCAACAGAATCGCCTATCAAACACACAGCAAATAATGGCAAAAAAGCGGGAAAAAAACCCTCGTTGTCGGATGGATCAAACTTTCCAGTGACGTGTACACGCGTAGTAATAACACATGACGTACACCGACAACCATGGCCTATTTAATTATTAATTAATGGATTAGAGTATAAAATATAATTTAAATAAATCTTATGCATGTTATTTAGAACAAGTTTAGACTTAAAAAATTCAAACAAAACAACAGGCATCGCGGGACTAATTTCTTGATATTATCAAGAAATTAGTCCCGCGGAACGGGACGACAAACGGTCACATTTTGTCTTTTTGTACAGCGCATGCGTGAATTTAAACAATCCATAATTTACTGTAATTGGTAGAAAGTGAACAAAAGACTTTATTATGTTTGAAACAGTAATTTTCAACTGTAAATTTTTCACCGAGAAGCTAAAATATATGTTTACGTTTATAATGCTCTAATTATATAATGGAATCTACGCCGAAAGTTCGTGGAAAAAGACCGGCATATAAACGTTATTTTGAACCGTCAGAAGACGACGAGGTGTCAAGACAGATACCACGTACCACTTGGAATCGACTGAGGCAGCCTAATATTAATAACAGGCCAATTTCGGGTGCTGTGCCTACGTCTAGGCCTAGTGCAGCAATTCTAGGCCTAGCTAGCAGTGGTCTTGGTCTTGACGATAATTCTAATAGGCCTAATCATATTCAAAGAGACGACAGCTTTGGTACAGTATCATGTGTTGTAAGTAATGTAATTAGGCCTAGGCCTAGGCCTGTCTAGGGCCAGCCTAATAATACTAATAGGCCTAGGCTAGGGGCCTGGGAGTATAGGCTAGCCTGGATAAAAAATATACTTGTTAAGCGTCAACTCATGAATACATTTTAGGGAGGGAGGGCGGTTTTTATTTTTATTTATTTTTTTATTTTCAGTAGGATTGTGTGTGTTCATTGCCATAAATTGGTGTTATCTTCAACAATTAAATCAATGATTTATTTCGCCAATAACCTTTTACGATTTCCAAAGAATAACATTAAAAATACTTCATAATGCAAATTTAAATATGGATTTCATCAACAAACAAGTCAACTTTGCAGTCTAAAATTACAAAAATATACAATAAAACAATTTTAGAGGGCTAGAATTTCAGGGGCGGGCGGTGACGCTAAACAAGTATATTTTTTTATCCAGCCTTACCTAGGGCTGGCTGGGCCTAGCTAGTTACAAAAATAAAATAAAACTGCTTGTTTAGATTTTATATTAATATTATTAGGCCTATAGGCCCGGCCACTAGCTTTATTTTTGGTAGGCCTAGGCTAGACTAGCCTATACAGTATACTATTACTATCATTTGTAAGACGCACCTATTGAACTCCGGGAATGATGCGTATGTGTGTCATAAAATATTAAAAACTGATGGAAAAAAATTGAGCCATTATGCACCAATTTAAAGAACAAAAAATGCTATTGTTTTGTGAAAAAAATGTAAAAATTCATCTACTTGTTAGGCAAAGTAACAAAAATTACTTGTTTCCCGTCCGGAGTTTAAAAAAAAACACATGCATTAAAGTTCTTTTACGAGTCAAATCAATCTAGTCTATTGTTTAGCGAGATTGCTGGTTTTTTGTGTTATTCGGTCTTGAAAATGCGTCAGACGGCGTTACTTTGCGGTTTCCAGTAAAAAACGATGAAATACTGGAAAATAACAAATATCAAAAAAATTGATGCGGGCCCAAAAATTTAAGCGTGCGGGGACGGGAAACAAGTAATTTTTGTTTTGTGACTTTTTTTATTTCAACTTTGATTTACTCTAGGCCGGCGGGGTAGGGGCCTAGGCCTATCTAAAGACTAAGCTCATTAAGGCTATTTCAAAATTTAATACTCTATAAGCCTAAAGGCCAAGTGCGGGGTTAAAAAACTTATTTTCAATTAAGGCTAGGTCTAAAGTCTTATATTATTTTCATATAATTTAGGCCTACCCTTTATATAAGAACACACTGAATAAGAACATTGAGGCTAAAATTTCTAAAAAATGAGGTTGGAAAAGGTATTTTTCTTTAAGAGGAATTTGTCCCAACTTGGTTGAATCTCAGTTGCATATTACTGGCATAGGCCTAGCCTAAATAAGGTTCTGCACAATACAACAAATTTTTCGTTATAAAACAGACCCCGAATAAGAACAGTTCCAGTCTGAAATGGACAAAAATAAAATAAAGCTCAACAAAACATTACTGGTTTATAGAAAAAAATGATCATAATTTTTTTTTCCATTTCTTCCTATGTCATCACAAATTTTAAAAATAATAAATATAAATAAATCATTACTTTTTTAAATATGTCAAAAAGTGAGCCGTATAAGGTACTAGACCTTAAAAATGTTAATCCTATCTAATTGGCTATACTGTACAACTCATTCCAGGTTTGGAGTCTTCACTATTTTTGAAATTGTATTGTACTGTGAGTGTGTGTCATTTGGACATTTTTGAAACCTCAAAAATATATCCAAAGCCTGCCTGTTTAAAAAATATGTAAATTTCTTTTTTTTTAGGCCAATTCTACTGCATTTAATCTTGATGGCGATGTCAGCAACGATGGTTGTGTTATTTGCCTTGATGAGCCTTGTACTTGCATACATCATAATTATCGTAAATTTACAGTAAGTTTTTAGCTTTCATTTCTTAAACTTGGATATTTTAAACCTTGCGAATTTTACTATATTTTTTTTTTTTTTGTAATTTCATGTCAGGCCCAATATGTTTACTTACCAATTACAGGCGATGAGCTTTATTTCAAACTTTCTAAACCAAGACTTACTATGAGGCTTGGGAAGTGGCATTGTTTGATCATGAATTCAATATATTTTTTATTACCTCAGCCAAGGCGGTTAGGTGATTCTGTATTTTATCTGTTTGTTGTTTGTTTTTCTGTGTACAAAATAACTTAAAAACAGCTGCGTAGATTAAACTGAAATTTGCACCATTGGATTAAGAATAGCTCAACCTAAAGATTGGGAAAGATTCATGCCTGGGTGTGGCCATGATTGCTGATTTTGTGCTTATTTTTCCACACGCAAGGACATACTCAGTTAGGCCAAGTAACAAAAATTACTTTTTTCCCGTCCCCGTGTGCATCAATTTTTGGGCCCTCATCAAATTTTTTGTTATTTGTTATTTTCCAGGATTTCATCGTTTTTTTACTGGAAACCGCGAAATAATGCCGTCTGACGCGTTTTTGAGATCGTCTAACGCATTTAAAACCATCAACCTCACTAAACGATAGATTGATTTGATGCGTATGCACTTCAATACGTGCGTTTATGTATTGTTTACGTCTGTAAAAAAATAACAAACAGCAAGTGCCTACTCCTTTTATGTCAAATTATTTGGAAACAGAAATTACTTTTGAACATACAATGGAATAAATAAATAAAAATAATGACCAGCAAAGTTACAGCACTTTTTCTCTTACAAGGACAACATGAATTTGCATATCTTTTTCAAATTTTCCGTAGAGAATTTGTTGCAGTTGCCTATTGTACTAGTTATCTGATGTAACTAATAATTAGTAAAAGGAATGAAGGACAATAACTGTAATGGAAAATTGGTTTCATGTATTTAAAACCAAATAATACAGTTTTAATATTTCAATCATAGTTTAAAATTTAACTTGAATCCAAATCATTTATTTATAATTAATCAAGTTTAATTTTCTTCATATATAGGAATGTGGTATAAATTTAAATGTTGAAGGAGAAAATGAATCTTCATCTCACAATGATACTATGTTTGAAGAAGATATTCATAGAATATCAGATGATGATCAACCAGTAGATACTGATGCTTCCAGTTTACCAGATCCAGACAATGATAACCATGAGTCTGACACAAGTGAAAATGACCAAAATGAGCAACCAGGTATGCATTCTGATCCCTCTAATTCATCAGACGATGAGGATGATGACGACCCAGAGAGTGATCCTGATAATAATGACCATGAGTCTGATTCAAGTGATAGTGACCAAGATGATCAGCCAGGTACATTTGCATTTGATGAATCTCTGGACGAACATTTGTGTGAAGGTGTGGAAACAACCAAAGCAGAAGTATTACTTATGGTGATGACTTTTGTAATGAGACATTCTCTTACTTCAGTTGCTATGGTTGACTTACTTAAACTTATAAATGAGGTTTTTGGAAAAAAAGTTGTGCTTGCTTCAAAATTTCTATTTGATAAGGTCTTTCACAGTCCGAATACAAATTTTGACTTTCATTTTTATTGTAAGCACTGTGTTGCATTTGTTAAGACATATAATAGAGTTGAAGACAGATTAAGAGATGAAACAACACCATGCCCTGAATGTAATAGGAATTGTTATGTCAAAAACTTATCAGAAGGTAACTTTTTCATAACATCTGGATTGAAAAATCAAGTCAAAACTTTATTTGAAAAACCAGAGATTTCAGCACATCTTTCATATAGAGTTGATAGAGATAAACAGGAAATAAACAATATTGAAGATATATATGATGGAGAAATGTATCAAAGATTTTGTCAACCAGGACAGCCTCTTAACAACCTCAATAACTTTTCATACTCGTTCAATTCAGATGGTGTTCCCGTTTTTCAATCTTCAAAATATTCATTATGGCCTGTTTATATAATGATAAATGATTTGCCTCCAAAACTCAGAATGAAGAACTTACTACTCGCCGGTGTTTGGTTTGGTAAGACTGAACCACAAATGAACATATTTTTACAAAAATTTGTAATTGAAGCACAAATGCTAGCGAGGGATGGTGTTCTGTGGAATAAAGGAGAGGAATTGGTTCACAGTAAACTTTATAGTATGTCCTGTAATGTTGATGCACCAGCCCGCGCTGCTATGCAAAATACCTTGCAATACAATGGTTATATGGGTTGTGGCATTTGCTATCATCCAGGCAAGTACATAGATGGTGTTGTTAGGTATCCTGTCAATGTGAATGAATATAAAGATAGAGAGGAACATGAACTTTTATCTGATATGGTTGAAGCTGTTACTGAAGGTCATACAGTGCGAGGTGTTAAAGGCCCTACTCCTTTAATAAATCTTCAATATTTTCCCATTGTTTGGGGTTTTCCGCCAGATTTTATGCACTGTGTTTTGCTTGGTGTTGCAAGACAACTGGCAAACTCATGGTTTGATTCCCCCGCAGATAATCTGTATTATATTGGTTCGCCGAACAAGATTGCAAGATTGGATGCAATTCTTCAGAAAATAAAAACTCCCATGTTTGTTGTAAGAAAACCAAGACCAATAACAGAAAGGAAGTATTGGAAGGCAAGTGAATGGTGTAACTGGCTGTTGTTTTTCTCATTGCCTTGTCTAGTAGGAATACTTCCTAATGACTACTTTTCCCATCTATGTCTTCTGGTGAAAAGTCTTTATATTTTATTGAAAAAGTCAATTAGCCAGGAGGATGTAAATACGGCAGATAATCTTTTATTTCAATTTGTTTGCAGAATGCAGCTGCTTTATGGCGATAGTTCAATGACTTCTAATGTTCACACACTAACACACCTACCAATGAGTGTTAAAATGTGGGGTCCATTGTGGACACACTCATGCTTCAATTTTGAATCGGCTAATGGGAAGATTATAAAACAACTTAAGGGGAACAGAGGTATAATGCATCAAGCTATGTATAAGTTTATCTTAACAAGCACATTACCAACATTTTGCAAAGTGTATAGAATTTCAAATGTAATTCAAATATTTTGTGACAAAATGTTTTATCCAACAAGATCCAATCCATCTGCAATTCTAGATGATGTAGAACTGTATGGAACAGGTAATTTAACACATTTATCAAATAATGAGCATGAAGCACTTTTTGATAATGGTTATCTTGTAGAAAATGATGTCCTGGTTTATAAACGTTTGAAAAAGATGGGCCTGTTTTATCACACAGTGCAATATAAAAGAGCTGTTAAAGTCAACAGTACAATATTTTATTTGTCAGATGGAACTGTTGGGAGGCTACAAAAAATTATATTGTACCAAAATCGTCTTTGCATTATCCTTTTCAATGCAATAACACTTCTTGCTTTAAATGAATTCAAAGATCAACAATCTGGTACTAAAATCAATCACATTAAATTATTATCAGAAATATCCCAAAATGTAAGTGTTGTTTCAGCTTCAGAACTTGCAGGGAGTTGTTTTTCTTTTGATGTAGGACGTAGAACATTTGTAGGCTTCCCCCCACATTATATTGCTTTAAATTAATTTTTTTTTTATTGAATTATGAAGTTTATACTATGAATAGATAGTCAAAATTAAAATGATTGTTATGATGACTCATTTTTCTAATTACTGTAAGTAATGCACTTTTCTAAATTTTTCATTTTTGCAACTTGATTAAAAGTAATATATATTGATAATGACTTGTAAATTCAAGCATGCGTACAGTAATTTCATATTATGATTGCACCTGTCATTTTCTATAGAAAAAAATTTATAAGTTATAACACCATTAGTTAAGCATTACTAGAATTTTTCAAATTAACTGACAAAATAGATTCAAATATATAGGTACAGTACTTCAACAAGTTTTTACTGTTCCTAAGTGTAAAAAATAAGCTAAAAATAATACTTTATTAATCCTACTCAAAACAACTTCAATGAAATAGAAGAAATATGACAATTCACAGATTAAATTGAAATTTACAAGGTTATTAAAGAATAACCTACCCTAGAAGTGATTAAGTTTTAAGAGATTGTGGCTGTGAGAGCCAGTTAAAAGTTTTTCTATTGTTCTGAGGCCGTAATTACGTCAACATACTTTTTAGGGTTCACTAGCTCCTATGAAGTCGGTTGACGCATCCTGTATGTATGGAGCATACCTCTCACAGTGGAGGATTTCAATCGACACAGGTCCAATTCCTGGCTGTAGCATTTTTTCTTTCTTTTTTCTGGAAAAATTAGCATGTTGGCCAATTATGTACTCTATTGAGCATTTGTATGTGTATATTAATAATTTTGTAAGTGTACAACGCTTTTGCTATATTAGCCTAGGACTGCAAGTTGTATATTGTAAACTGCATTAAATAAAAAATATATAGATAGATAGTAAATTTTTAAAATTAATTGAAAATACCATAGAACACTTGGTATGTAATTTAAATGTGATGAACTTCAACGATTATTAAAAGGATAGTAATAAATTTGTTCAGTAATATTATGACTTCAGAAATTTCAAACTGGTTTTAGTTGAAATTTGAAATAAAGTGAAAAGCAAGTTTTACAACATGGTGGATTCATTTTATTTGTATTGTACTTTACTATTAGGATTTATTAGTGATAGGCATATCATTTTTTTTTTTCGCAACTGGTGTTAACTGGAAAGAAACCACTGTGTTTCCAAAACCAGTTGAAATATTTTTTTAACTGGTTTCCACCAATTGGAAAAGTGAACTAGGTTTAACTGGTATATCAGGATGGCAACTGGGTTTCTAAACCCAGTTAGATCATTAACTGGGTTCAACTGGGATTTCATAACAACTAGAATTTTTTAACTGGGAATTTTAAAACATAGTTGACTCTCAGTTCAACCCAGTTATACCTAGTTGATTCCAGTTAAACCCAGTTGAAAAACTTAACTGTGTTCAACTGGAATTTATACCTGGGCAGGCACCAGGGTCGTTGTCTTCATTAATTCACCTAAAAATGGAATCTCGTCATCTGAGAATTCCTCTACCTCATGAACATTAGTGTGAGGCTTACTTCGACATA
>JAOTQE010107292.1:0-13462 GCA_025631205.1 Nesometra sesokonis
AAAAAAGGACAAAACTTGCATTTTTTCATGAATCTGTAACTTCTTAACCACTGCTTCAATCAACTTGATTTTTTTTTTGTATTATGAATGGGTAAATATGTAAAGTATTTTTATGTCTCTTACTGCTGTCATAATATATTTAATGAATTTTAAGGATCAACAATATTGCCATAGAAGGAAAAAAATGAAAAAAATAAATAAAATGTGCAACAAATCTAGTGGGTTGTTTGACTTAATTTATTATTATTTTGATAACATGCAAAAAAAATTATTCCGCTAGCTTTGACGGCGATTTTGCGATATTGTTTTGAAAATAGATAGGGGGTTTCCCAAAGATTTTCTAGCAAGCGGTAATTGGCTCTTACAATACTTTTTTAAAATCACGTTTTCTCTGCAAATACTTTATCAATCATGTTGAAAATTGCATGTAAGTAAAGAATGAAACAAGTCCTTTCAAAATATATAACTTTTATTGAGAAAACATCACATTGAGTATTTTATTTTTAGCATCAAAGTCATGCCATTTTACCAATTTCACATTTTGTTCAAAACTGCATCTACTCAAAACGGCTTCATTGGGATACCTACTGATAGGGATTCTGGTGGCATTCTGGCACTCTCTAACATTTAGTGGTACATTCTTGCATATGAGTAGTAATCCAGACGAGCACCAGAATGGAGGACCGAGACACTATTAGTTTCTGACTGTCTGGAATTTTGAAATAAATCAGCCCAGTAGTTTTTGAGATATCTAAGTAGACAGACAGGCAGACTAGGTACTGTACAGCCATCCCCTCCTGATTCCATATGAGTCTCCCAAATTCAATGTGATCTACCAGTTTCAATTCTACTTTGAAATGTGAGTGTTTAAATAAAATTAACATTAAGAATCATTTTGATCTCAATATTTACAAGTAAACTGTATATTGACTAATAATGGGTATCTCGATGAAAACATTTAAATTAATTATTTTGATTCCAATCAACTTGAGTTAGAAAGACTTAGTGTAATTAAGAGTTGTTTTTTTAATGAATGAAATCTGATGAAGCATGGCTTCTCGAAGTTGTACAAATTATGAGTAAAAATGAGGTAAAATAGACATTCTTATTGATTAAAAACAGCATTTTGAAAGATCTCTTTTTCAATAATAGGTTTAAAATGAATTGCTAATGATGTAGATATCATATGTAGATGTGTAGAAGTCTATTTTTTGTTTCAGGTTTCACAGACTGTTTTTGAAATAATAACCATTACAGTCAACCTTCTCATTTACGAACTTCTCATTTACAAACCTTCTATTTTACAAACACTATTCTGACGTCAGAAAATAATGGCCACTGATGTAATTATTTGATACTTTATCTTTGATATTTTTTTGTTTTTCATATTTTATTCTTCCTAGTTTCCAACTTCCAACTTTGTTTAACAACCAAGAGCACAAAATAAACACAAATAAGTGTTTTGAAAGCCTTACTTGACCAGTTTTCATGAACCTTCTCATTTACGAACTTTCTCATTTACAAACACAAGGTCGACTGTAATTAAAAATTGTTGCACCTATATTTTGTGCCAAATTATCTTTACCTACAACACCAAATGGCATGTCATAATATGTTACCACTCAAAAGTTATCCCAGCTACTTCAACAATGTTTGGCATTTCATTACAGAATGTGCAAGATGCACATTTTCGCTATTATGTCTTGAATTTCTAGTTATATGTTCATAAAGGTCATTTCCTCTAATTAATATATTGTCAATATCATCAGCAAAAGAAATATTGCCGGTTTAAAAATTGTTGTAAAAGAAAAAAATATTCCAAAGCAAAGAAAGAAGTGCATTGTGTGCCGCTATGAAAAAAACCTAGAACTGCCTTGGTGCATTGATCACTTATTTATTTGTTATTACCCCGTCAATGGAACTAACTCACTTACTCCTAGGCAACGTGGATAAAGTGTCTTGCCTAGAACACAAACAACTGACCAGAATAAGCCAAAATGCAACTGCTGCACCAACTACTTCCACAAAATATAGTCTTAGCTCTTCTAGATGCTCAGAATGGCATATTTATATATTAAATTACTTTAAGATCTCAATTTAACGCATGATTGAACATGACTAGTTTTATTCTTTAAAAAAAAATCTGCAGCCTTTATCCCAAATTTAGAAACTCTGTGTCACTTCTATAGATGTTCGGTGCCACCGTTTTTAAATTTTTTCTAAAAGACTCGGAAGAATGAAAAACCTTTATATATATTTAAATACATTTTTAAACCCCCAAAATGCCCATATTCAGTATCTGCGCCCTTGCATACTTCAACAGATGTTTCGGCACATATGGTCATCAGGAGTCTAATATCAACCTCGACTGCATCACATAGATTGGATAAGATTTTTGATAATTTCGGAAAACTTAGGTGCTCGAAAATGGCACATTCAGATTTAAATTTGGTTACACAGTATCTTTTAAAAAGTGAAAAGGGGCACCTCAAAACTTTGTTGGGGTGGTGTGTTCAGATGTGGGGGAGGGGTGAATGTTCTACCTCCCCGTTATCAAACAAAGAAAAAACTAAAAGAGTATGTAAAGAGAAAAAAAAATGAGTCCCCATGTTTTTGAGTGGGATCCTCACTTTTTGACTTTATAGTCCAAGATGCTCTGTATGAACGTCTAGATGTTTATTATTGTCAAAAATTTTCTATGGGAGGGGGATCATCCCCCTCCCAAACCCAACCCTGGCACAGTTAGTCTTTCTGTGCCCTTCAAACTGTAAAATAGATCTGGTTTGTGGCCCTCCCCAACCACCCCACTCTCTGTTTAACAATTCCTGGATCCACTCCTGGAGGAGGGTTCACTTCCTTAACCCCACCACAGGGGATTCGTCACTGGACCCCAGCGGGGCCATAGGCCACTTCCAAACATAGAATTTTTCACCTTCGGGCAACACCCTTAAATTTTTTCTGTGACCGCCCTGATTTAAATTATTTATCAATAAGTGTTGTTCCAGTTGAATGATATTATAAAAACCTGACTGAGCTGTATGCAAAAAGTTACTGGTTAAAAGATAATGGTATAATTGTTCGTATACAGCTCTTTCAATAATTTTACTAATTAATGGTAGTACAGAAATTGGCCTAAAATTGTTTTTGTCTGTTCTATCCCTGTCTTTAAAAAGTAGGTGTAACCCTAGCCTTTTTGCACTCTTCAAGAAACATGCGAATGAAAAAAATTGACCTCATAAAACAACTTCTTTTCCACTGTAGAATGGTTTCATTTTACCTAAAATGTAGCCTAGCATGTTTTATGTAGATACTTGCTTGAGATATTTTCGGGACATTCAATAATTTAATAATTCATGTTGATGTTTTATGACGTTATTCCAAACGAAGATTGAATCTCTCAAAACAATTTTTGGTCGATTGTATAGCCCTTTTTTACGGATTACAGGAAAGGTGTAAATTAATTTTAATTATGCAAATGTGTATAAAACATTGGTTCCCACAAATTTTCTTACTCGTGATAAACTGCTCACTGGCTTTTAGACATTTGTATTCATGTTTTTTCTACAAATATGTTTGCATGTAAGTAAAGAATAAAACCAATCCTTTCAGAAAATATAATTTATATTAAGAAAAACTACTGAGTATTCTATTTTTAAATTTCACAATTTTTTTCAGAACTACATTGACTCAAAAGGGCTTCATTGGGATACCTACTAATAAAACAGGCATAAATAGACTATGAATCCTACAGACTACTACTACTAGTACTACTACCTCATGCTGTATCTTTACCATTTTAAACTAGTATAGTATGATAATTGACAATACTGTCAACAGGGAGATGATGATATTTCAAGTGAAGCCAGTCATATCATTCTAACTAGGTGAATTGGGAACAATTTAATCCTACTGTGTAGACACATTCCAATGCTGTTGGTTGTTGTTGTTCTCAAGTGTAAAGTTGGTTAGATATGGTACAGTAGGTCGAAATTATCATAAAGGTGGTTTTTACAAATGGATCTTGTTCAGTGTTGTGTAGACAATTTATATTAGCAATGTCAGTAAAACATCTGTGATTCAATTCTCCATCCAATATTGTGAGAAAGTATTCACCATACTGACTGGTGAACAAGTAATGTAAAGGTCCAAAAAGTAATACCACTATTCTTTAATATTTAAGGATTTTGTACTTATTGAAGTGTCAGTGACAAAAACATGTCACTGTCAAAAATGTTATTACTTCGAACCATTTTCTAGAGTACATAACTGAATTTTGGACCAAAGTGAGTGTATTGTCTTCTAACCCATTTATTTGTAAGGGTAATGGTCGATATGGCATTCTAAGAAACCCATTGTCATTATTAAGTGAAACTAGCCAGATACGTATTCCACAAAAAAAAAACTTCATTTTACCCAAAAAATAGGTTTGGATGACATTTCTTGATGGAAATACTATATTGAGTAGGGCCTACTCTACTACATGTTTGAGTTAGAAACAATTTTTGACATTTTCCCGAAATTGACTTTTCTAGCGCCCTCTTTGGTATTTATTACAAATAAAGATGTTTTTAATTAAACAATTTCTCCTATGTTTTCCCATGATCTAGAAAAGATTAATAAATGTGCAAAATATGTTTATAAGACTACTTTTACTGTTCTTTGTCACGAATTAAAATAAAGAATGCATAAATTTACATGTTTTGTCGTGACCTTAATGACATCGTAAATACCCCACATGTTCATACAACAAAACAACATGCAATCCACTAGCATTTACAGTAATTTCTTGGTAAAATGAAACAATGTGGATGGGGTATTTTATTCAATGGATTCATTAATTGAATAGATCAATGTAGACTTGCTCAAGTCTGTATAGTATATTTTAAGTGTTTAATGAAATGTGCCACCAGTTGGATGATGAAGTTTTAGTGACGTGAGGTTTGTCGGTAATATACAGACTTACGTACAACAGTGAATGAACTTGGTTTGAGAATGAAAAGTACCGGGCAACATGACGTAATAATTAACGTTCCGTATTTGTCTAATTAGGCCAGTGAGTCAACCAATGAAAGGTTTTCATTTTCAAACCACGAATGATGTCATGCGAGAGCCTGAGATACAATACAATACATTACAAAAATTAGGGCCTAGGCCTTGTGTTCGCTGATCGAGGTGAGCTTGAGAACGTGTCTTATGTGTAACTAGATAAGCCTACTACTATTTAATGGCAATGATGAGAGAACTAGGCAAAGCTAGATAACCACAAATAATGTTTTAGCAGTCGATTGCTGGTGGGAAAAGTCCTACATTTTATGAATCTGTTGGCAATTGTCAAACATGCATATTCAACATTTTTCGAGTGGAAAGGTATGATGATCAACCTGCTATGGAACGCAGTGGGTGCATTTTAATCGTATTTCACGTATTAAACCGAATCACCGTCTTGAACCAAGACTAGGATCAATGAGATGTAATTATGCAGTGCAGAGGTGCGGGGCCATCCACCCTAAACGTATTCCACCCACCCTAAAGCTTTTAAGACCTTTCACCCAGCCTAAATTCGTTTAGAAGAAGATATCTGCCTCAATATCAAATGAATTGTATTTAATATTAACTGTATGTAGAATAGTAAATATGAAGATTATAGGTTACTCATAAAAATTGTGTTTATATTGAAACTCTATTTATTGAGCATATTTGTATAAACTTCTAATTGTTACATACTCAAGGATGACTTCCAAAAAGAAAATAACTTGTACATTAATAGGTATTTAGATAGAATAGAAAGTCTATTTTCTGTTTCAGTAAATTTATATAAATTGGGCATTGATTCTGTTCTGAATCATTTATGGATTCCGCCATATACGCAAACATTGTTGATCAGTATCATTTTTCTGCATTAGAGCGTATTGAGAAAAGCACTGTACTGTAGAAATCATAATTAAATTTTCACAAGTCAATATATGAACAATGTTTTTATATTTATATTTTTAAAATAATCCTTTTTAAATAGGTAGAATGCATTATATTTTCTATATAATACTGCCTTTTATTTTAGCATTCACTGATAACAAATTGTCATAAAAATGAATCTTCCTGGTGAAATTTTTTTCTAAAACACTTTTCAGTTTTATTAAATACTATGCTGATAATTATGTGATTATATTAAAAATATTACTACAATTTAATCATTTTTTTTAACTAAATTGATCACAAGTTCAACATTAGTGGCTAAAACTTATCTTTAGAACACCTACAAATTAAAAAAATGTATGAAATTTAAAAATTTAATTATTGTAAGATTGTAAGATTAACAATGACTTTAGTAAATTCAATAAAATGCATGTCCATTATAATGAAATTACAATCAAATACACTATATTTAAATTCACATTTATACATTCAAGGAGAAAGAAAGTAACTGATTTTTTTTAATAGTTTTGATTTTGTTTACCATTTAAAAAAAGGAAGCCATTGACAAGGAAAGGGAAATGAGTTGACTGCTTAGCTACTAATTCTGTTATTACTCACTGTGTTAACAAGATCTCATCATATTTGTTTAAGTAATTATTGAAAGCTATTATTATTTTAATTTCAAAGTATGTGGGTAATTACTGCCATGTTCCGTAGTGATTACAGTAGTTTTTATTAAAATTTAAGAGGTACCAAATGAAGGTTTAGAAGACATTGTTGTAAGCATGCAACAATTCATCTTAAAAAAGACAATCATCATCAATTATACCCTCATCTATGTTCTGTCTTACATGGCCCTAATTGACATTTGTCTTTAGGATGAATGTCTTTGATTAGAAGGTCTTATTAATCATTCATCATCATCATCTGACATCCTCAGACGAGCCTTTCAACATTGTCGTCAGTTATGATTCTCCATGCAATGAGTCAATTCCACTGTTCTTTCCATTTCCGAATCCTGTTTCAAGATGTCCACATGTTTTTGTGGGATGTCCTCTTAAATGTTACCCATGCATTGGTTCTCATAATATGAGTTTGCTGGCTGCTATGCTCACGCTAGCCATTCGCCGAGTGGCCAATGGCTACTAGAATTTTCATTTGGCGAAAATAAAAATGCCCTTTTTCGCCAAATTGGCGAAAACAAAAATCTCCAAAAATGGGTTAGATTTGGTCAACCTTTCATCCGGGTTGCAGCCAGGCTAGGCTATCAGTTAACTTAACCATTGTGATCCATTGCCAGACACCACAAATCACAATACGGACAATAGGCCTTCTGCGTGTGCCATCCTCGCTGACCGGGTTATTCCAACTATACACGTTTGTCTGTATAGTGGTTACTCAAGGGAAAACTCGATCGAGTCTGCACAGAGCATGCGTGAGTGGCCTGACATGTGGTATAATCACGTCAAATTCTTTAAAATTATATGCTTGTAATTTAAACATTACGTTTGTTTATGCTCTAAATATTTTATTGCAATTAAAAACTTTCTATAAACATTTTTATTTTTAATTCTGATATAAGGCTACGGGCTTTCCAACTATCACACGGGTAGGTAGCTAGTATATCGGTAACTCATACAGAATCAATTGAGACAGCATGCTTCAGCGGCCTGTCGGGTGGTATAATTATGTGTAATTATTCACGTCAAATTATTTAACATACGTTTAAATTTAATCATAAACATTTGTTCAGACTCTAATTATGTTCGATAATATTTTATTGCAAATAAGAATTTTTTTACAAATTTTTTAAAATTCCGATAATAAGCGATGTATTTTTAGAAAAGGGAAATGAGGGCGCTACTTATTTTATTTTTTGTGGCCGAATTTTGTAAATACACTGGACATCGGAATACTGACTGTACGATCTTATTTTTTTCGCATTGTAATTGTAAAAGTAAGTTCTGTTTCATACCAGACGAACAATTCGCGGATTCCATTTTGCTAATTTGTAAACGTATTTTGATTTGGTCACAATTTCTAGGCCTAGAAACTCTCTGTGGTCTGTTTCCCTCTCCTAGGCTAGGGTCTAGGCACATTATGTCGATATGTTGATGCGTTTTGAAGGAGATTTACACAGTGTATCAATGATTATAAAGTATAAGCATAACACATAACAACATGTAGAGGTAATACGTATCCTCCGACGAATTTAATAATTTTTAAAAAGTTTTTATCGTATTTAAAATTTGGTTAGACTTTGTTATTTGCCGGAAAAAAATTGGCAAAGGAAAATTTGTCCTTAAGCGGACACTTTTCCGGACCAGAAGGTGTCCGCTTACCGGATGTTCAACTGTAGCTTGAGTCCAGTCAGTCAGTCAGTCAGTTTTCTTGGTATTTAGCTTGAGTCCAGTCAGTTTTTTTGCCATTTAGCTTGAGTCCAATCAGTTTTCTTGGTATTTAGCTTGAGTCCAGTCAGTTTTCTTGGCAGTTAGCTTGAGTCCAGTCAGTTTTCTTGGCATTTAGCTTGAGTCCAGTCAGTTTTCTTGGCATTTAGCTTGAGTGCAGTCAGTTTTTGTGGTGTTTAGGTTGAGTCCAGTCATTTTTCTTGGTGTTTAGCTTGAGTCCAGTCAGTTTTCTTGGCATTGAGCTTGAGTGCAGTCAGTTTTTGTGGTGTTTAGCTTGAGTCCAGTCATTTGTTTTGGTGTTTAGCTTGAGTACAGTCAGTTTTCTTGGCATTTAGCTTGAGTGCAGTCAGTTTTCTTGGCATTTAGCTTGAGTCCAGTCAGTTTTCTTGTCGTTTAGCTTGAGTCCAGTCAGTTTTCTTGGCATTTAGCTTGAGTGGGGTGGGGGAGGTGCGATCGAAAACCTCCCAAATTCTCCAAATCTCAAGTTAGAATGTCTGCTTAAAGTGCTTTGACTCCAAGTCCAGATCAAGACTAAATGCTTAAGGTAATGTGTATTTTACCTTTAGAAATTCCTAAGGGTCATTCCTGATCAGTATGGTCTAAATTGGACCAATTGAAATATTTGACGAAATGACTTCCAATTGACCCTTGACCTGAAGGATATGTTAGTTGTCCCTGGTTCTTAATGTCCAAGTTATCTGCATTAATGTATTCTTTTATTTGCCTTTGGTATTTTTTCATACTCTACTGACCACTTAATGACATTTGAACCTAAGTCCAGATCTGCACACACCCTTGGGAGGACCTAGATATTGTTGCTTCCAGCATTGACTAAAAATTTGAAGTAAATTGGACCAATAGTTGGGAGATATGGTTACAGATATATACACATGCACAAACAGGGCTCATTGCAAAATCCTATGCTCCCCATGGGCCGAGGGTAATAATTTGCATTAATTGTGAGTTTTCCTTACAAATTCATGCTCAGGCACAGTTAGAAATTTAATGAATATTCTTTGTCATGTTAGTAATCTCAAATTAATTGTATGTATCCATTTCATTGCTGTTGGGATCAGCATACAGTAAGTTAATCATCTCTAGGTATCTATTCTGTCATGTTTTTTACCTCTGCCAATGACATTGGCAGTGAGGTTTTTCTTGTTGTGCATTTGGAAGCAGTTTCCCAACTACAATTTTAGGTGTACCTGATATTGAAAAAGAGATTCCATTAAATTTTGCTGACAAACCGGGATGGGATGTAGATATGAGGGACAATACTGAAAAAAAACTCAGCACTTAAAAACAAAATTTACCAGGAAATACATTTGAAAGCTTCAAAGCTACACTATTAATATTTATACAATACAATTCACATTTTTAGTGGATGGGTAAAGGATAAATTCTCCATACTGAATGTGTTTTTTATTTAAATATAAATATTTAATTACCTGCCCTGGTAGCTTTATTCTGGCAAAACTACAGTCAATACATTAGACACTTCCATGAGAAATTCTAATACATTCAATTTTAAAAACTAAAATCTTTCATGTTCAACAATGAATCAATTTAATTTTTTTTTTAAATTTGCTTAAATTTTAAAATGATATTATTATTACTGATATTTAATTGTAGATATATGCATAATTTTTGTAATGATATTTAGGCCTATGTTAGTTTTGTATGTATATAAGTTCGTATTTTTTGAGGGCCCTCATAATCAGCTCATGCTGGATGGGTCACCCTCGTGAAATATGGTTAAATAAATAAATACTGTAAATAAACAATTGCGATCAACAAAACTGTAGTAATGCAAAACTGATAGATCATGTTGTTATTGTTCATGTAATCATGTGAAAACATGGGAAAGCAAAGTGCTCGGAGAAAACTGGACTTAAAGTTAGACCCTCGCCTCCGTATTGTATCTGGGTGGACTTGATAAGGAAACTGAAACGGAATCGGTAATTAAATATGTAAAAACACATACTAGGCTGAATGATGAAGGTCATGTTCAAAATTTCTGATATACATGGGCGCCGGCAAGGGGGCGTCGGGGGTGCAAACAACTCCCTTTTTCCTTCACTAAAAATAAAATTGCCACTACTAAAAATTGCATATGGCTCCTCTATGGTATTTTATAATAATTAATAACAACAATTTAAAACATCGAAACATGTGACATGGACGTAAAGAGCGATATACAGTACTAATTTTGATTGTTTCTTTTACAATTGTACGAAGAGACAGATATGAGCACTAAAAAGGAAAGTACCCACCAAAATATTAATTATATCCATTTTTGTTTTTAATTTTTAGTATTTAGGGTTCCTTCATTTCCATTGAAAACATATCGTGATTAAAACAAGCCAAAATTCACCAAACTGGGGAGGGAAAGTGGAGAGGGTCGTCTGCGTCTACCCCACCCCTCAAAGGTTGAATGTTCCCTTTTTGGTAAAGAATAAATATACACATTTGAATTCTGTCTGAGAGTGTCATTTCCGAGTAATGGGGGATTCCAAATTATCAATAAATCTAAAGATTAGCACCAACTATGGTGGGGCTGGAAGTATTTGTGCCGAACTACGGTACCCGTTTAAGTGTGCCAACAAGGATGGTGGCCTTCGGGGCTTAAATGTATTAATAGGAGAGTTAGATTAATTAAAGCACACATAGGTTAAAACTTGTCATCCTTACGAATTATTTCAAAAACAGTTTAACTGCATATATGTTCCCGCAGTAAACATCTATAGAAGTTGCATAGGTCTACCGGTTAAAAAATTGCGACCATGGTTGCAGACTTCTTTTTTTCAAATTCTAACATGTTGATGCTTCAATTGCATTGAATATAGGCCTGAATTGCAATCTAATGTTTAATAATGCTATTGCGAGCATCTTGAGGGGCTGTATTTTAAAATTAATGCACCTCAATTCTAACCATGCAATATTGTCTACACACCACCGCCACCTGAAGTTATTTTGATTCCATTGCTCCCCTTCTCAACATTCTGAATATGCTCTACGCTTCTGTAGTCAATGTGTGTATTATTTTGGTACCATGTACATTGTCAACTTTAAGCCAACCCTCATTTTAGATGTCATTTAAAAACATTTAGCCATTATGTTTTTTTTAAAAAATCTGGTGTTTGGAAAAGCTCACACCACCCCAGTTAATCTCTCAAATTGTTAATGGGTTAAAGCCACCCACACACCTCCACATTATGTGAAACGTCTCTACGCTCCTACTGCTGTGTGACCCCCTTTTCTAGCGACCTCCATTCAATAGCGAATCTCTAAATTTGCAACCTTTTTTTGTTGCCCCTCTAAACAACATATCTCCGTGCTTCTACTTCCTGTGTCGAAAGTTTCATTTTCCAATATCCAGAAGCGCGTCATTCTAAGATTGTCCTCATCCTAACCCATCCAATTGTATGATGAAGCTGAGAATGTTGGGCTTCATTTTTTTATTCAAATAGAGTGTCATGCCGCATTGTGACACTTTGAAATACATTTAAATATGCCACTTCCAATCGTTTAGAAGAGTAATATTCTAAATTTTCCTAACCACTGGTGGGCCGGACTGGTTAATACATCCTTCCCCATTTCCAAAACTTCAGGTTCGATCCTGCTACGAACACATTGAAACCATAAATAATGACACTTGCACTATAAAATGAGTAAAGTGTGCCATTTCTGAGCATCTCAGGTTCAATCTAAACTTTTCACACCCCATCCATAACATGCCGTAGTCATCCGTCAATTTTGTTATTTGAAATATTAAAGAGTCCCATTTATGAGCATCTAAAGGTATAATACTAAAAATTTCGGACCTTGCCTCAGTCATGGCGGGGTGATGAAGTGGGTTTATTTTGTTAAAATGGAGCAATTTCAACTTAATTTTGGAAAGTAAAATCCATTCCTGAGCATCTAGGTTTGCCATTTTCTTTGTGCACCTCATCCTGGGAAGTATACTTTATTTCTTTCGAATAGGCCTATTATGATTTCAAAACTCTGTTTTTAGTGATTTTATAAATGAATATTAATCCAACGATCTATCATTGGATATTTCTTAGTTTTAAGTTTATAAAAAATCTCATTCAAAAACTGCCAGTAGGCCTATTGTATTATTAATTGGGACTCCCAAAATCAAAAAGATCTTCTTTAAATGCTGTATAAGCCAGAGCTTAAAAGAGCTTCACCAAGGACCCCGTGCTTCCGTGTTGAAAGTTTCATTTTCCAATATCCAGACGTGCGTCATTCTAAGATTATCCTCATCCTAACCCAACCAATTGTATGATGGAGCTGAGAATGTTGGGCTTCATGTTTTTTTCATTCAAATACTGTCATGCCGCATTGTGACACTTTGAAATGCATTTAAATATGTCACTTCCGACCATTTAGAAGACTACGGTAGTATTCTAAAATTGTCCTAACCACGGTTGGTGGGCCGGACTGTTTTAAAACATCCTCCCCCGATTTCCACAACTTCAGGGTTGAATCCCGCTATGAATGCATATTGAATAGATAAATAATGACACTTTTGCACTACAATGAGTAAAGTGTGCCATTTCAGAGCATCCCTGGTGCAATCTAGGGGCTTTCCACAGTATTTTTTTGTCCCGGACAGGACATTTTGGAGAATACAACAAGCCATATCCGAAAAATCTGAATGAAATATATATTAAAACTAAATTAAGTATTTACGTATAAAATCTGAATGAAATATATATTAAAACTAAATTAAGTATTTACGTATATCCCTAAGGTTAAATCTTAAAAAGAAAAAACTTTGTTAACACGCTCAAGAAAAAAATTATTTTAATAATTTGGGCTGTTGCGGATGGAACAGCAATCGGACATGATTTTTAGAGAGGTTTACAAATTCTAATATTCCTCCTATGTTGAAAGTGATTTCTAAATCTATTTTGTTAAATTACATTGCCAGACAGTTGTTGTAGATGTATAAATGTAATCTATAAATGATCACTGCAAATTTATTAAATTATATTAATTATATTGCATTGCAGACGGGACAACTTTGTCCGGTGTAATTAATACTATAGTTTTCAATAAAAAAATCAAACAAACTTCACCTAAACATTTAATTTGCAAATAAAAACAAAATTAAATAATTTTAAACTCAAATT
>JAOTQE010107303.1:0-13462 GCA_025631205.1 Nesometra sesokonis
AAGCTTCGTATTAATTTATAAGTGTGATACCTATATTTCCATCCTGTAATTGGAGTTGTATACGATGTTGGATGTGATTGAAATAAATACTGTGAAATATAATATTATGAATAAAGGTGGTGATTAACCACAAGAGAGAAAAAAAAGAAACATGCATCCACCCACCAATTTTGATGGAGATCGGACCAAGGACCTGGGAGGAGTTGAGTAATAAAGAGACAGAAAGACAAACAGACAAACATCGCTCAAATTATACTGTAGTATGATAGTATGCTGTCATGTGCTTAAAAGTCATTATAAATGATAAATAAGGATATGCAGAAGACGACATTAAGGGAGATATGGGAGCACATTGATAGGACAGTCAGGTCGATAAACCAAGAAAATGTGATATCTTATATCAACTAAACGGGAACATTAAACTATACTTTGGTAGATTTGTTAACACTAGTTTAAAAATAGGTTGAAGCATTTACCAAGGTTTTGATTATATTATTGCGTATACATCATCTACTTGCCATAATTATTTGATTTCATACCTTTTATAGCTATGATGGACTTTGAATCAAAACAGACAAAAGATTAAAGTCCAATTTAACATTATATTCACACTAGGCCTAAATCAATAGCTTAAATTGATCATTCTTAAATGGAAAATAAAATGGAGAACGGCGATAAAGAAATGCTGGTGTTTGGAACAGCACGACAACCAATAATCCAACTACGTCGGACAATGTCAGGATGTTTACTCTGTAGTTGTATTGGATTGTCTATAATTGCTGTCACAATAATAGGTATTTTGGTTACAATGTTGACGTTGATTTTTCTTCGATATGATAGAGATTAGGAACAACTGTGTGAACAAATAGTACAGTTGGCATTGTGATAATGTAAAAGCAATGAGACACATCTGACGATATATTAGTGTCATTAATATTGCCTCTGGAATTGTCATTTTCCTTACAATTTTAACAAGGCCTTTGCTGCCCTGGAACAGTTGTGAGGTGTCACCACAAAATGAGACGGGTTGTACAGAAACTCAAAATTGAGTTATTGTTGTATTTGGACAGAAGAGATTATAAGCTTTAAATTGGTTTTTAAATGAGGTTCATAGCTTCAGTATAACCAGAAAAAAAATCAGTTTAAATCATGGTTATATGAAAACACACTTTGGAGAAAATCGACTTTAAAGATAAACAACTTTTGATTTCCTGTAGGTTGTACCATTGATTTTGGAAAACAGCCTTTACAAAATGTAGTTCGAAAACATGTTTATTGTAAATAAACATAAGCAGGAAGTTTGTAAACATAAAATTTAATTACTAAACTTAACAAAACAACAGGAATCTCATTTTTGTGAAATTATGACTTTCTGCCTATTTTTGTGAATATCTCAAAATGGCCCCGCGTACAACACGACTCATTTTGTCACGACAGCTCACAGTTATGAACAACTGAATTATCCGAGCACTAAGTCAGACAGTTGACATATTATGCTTATATGATTGTGGTAAAATAAAATGACTTGGCAAAAATGTCACACCAAGATCACACTTGCCATATTCCTTCTACATAAAAAACTAAATTGTCATTTTGGATATAATTGACCGTGTTTTTCTTCAGTGGAACAACAGGAACAACTGCAGTATTCTAGCATCAATAAACCATGACAGTCCACATACACTAGCATGCTTTGATGTGAAAAAATAAAAGATCAAGACAAAATGTCACACCACGGTCACATTTGCCTAGATTCTTTCGTCATGGAAAACAAAATCGTAATTGGTTACTGTATTGAAATTAATGATTTTATTTTGTAAAACAGCAATTAGGAAACTGATGTATTGAAGTACCACTGATCCAAGACAGTTTGTAGACTGTGCCCATGAAGAAAAATGGTGACAAAATTAACAGTTTGTATACTGTGCCCATGAAGAAAAATGGTGACAAAATTAACAGTTTGTATACTGTGCCCATGAAGAAAATGGTGAAAAAAATTAACAGCCTAAAGAAAATGTCACACTTGCCTGATTACCCAACGTGTGACATTGATTGCTGTAACTGAACATGTACTGTAGCGTTGAAACATATCTAGAAGTAGGTCTACTGATGCATTAATTGCTGAAAATATGGATGGAACGGCCTAATATCCTCGAGTATTTATTCATGGAAGAATTACTACTGTCATCAAACTTGTATCAGAACGCAGGGCTGAGTTATTCAAATTTCGATGTGAGGTGAACATAAATTACACTAAGAAAATAAGCAACGTATGTATGATGTCATACCACAAAGATAGACTCGATCACGCTTGAAAGAGATTTCTTGACTCGATAAGAGCGAACTATTGATTGGATAGGTTTTTTTTTATTTATTATCTTTTTGATGAAACTACAAAACCGATCATACCAAGTTTTATATGAGATTCAAGCTCATTAAATTCTGGCCAAGAATCCATTTTGGGCAACACGAACAAGAAGTAGTTTCCGAGTGAGGGGGTAATAACCGAGTTTTTTATAGCCTAAAAAAACTAAGATTTCAAGAAATCACTATCTAAATCGACCTGCTGTTACAAATCAGAGTTTTCCGATGAAGCTGTAGGATAGTTTTCAATTTATTCTTCACAGATAGCTAGAATAACAACTTTTTAAATATAATTTGTTTGAGCTATTACAAGAAAATCATGATTATATACCTAAAGTGTAATTTTCTAAAAATGAAAATTTTCCCCAATGTTTAAGTGGACGTTTAAGAGGAATGATACGACTTTTCCATTATGTCCAACCTCGCGTTGCATTTCTTGACCTGCCACGCTTCGATTTTACAGCTTTCATAGAAACGTTGTTGTATAATATTGGCCATATAAATATAATCCATCATGCCAGATTTCAGCCTTGATTAGTTACCGTATTTCGTACGATATCATTTGTTGTGTTTTTATATGTCACAGTAATTCGAGAAAACAGTTTCCGTCTAAGGGACTCCGTTCTGTTTTCGAATCCTGTAATTGTCAGTAAATTGTAAGCCCACAGTGGGGTGTACAGTATTTTCTAGATTAGGCATAATTACATTGTCCCCTTAAACTATAGCCTTATTGTTTGCATGTCCATGTTCTGACAATTTACCAATAAAACACTTAATACTTTAGTGGCTGAAAGATTGACCAATCATGGGCATAGTATCTCACAAAACACAGGCCCATGGCAGTAAAGAAGGATTATTTTTTTATTTCCAAATCTGAGGACTTCTAATTTATTCATCTAATATAAGTTTCAAATAATCAGCAGTAACAAAAGATGATAAATTGATAGCAAATTAATTTAAAACAGTTAACAAAGCTTTAATGAAATAAGTTTCCAATTGTGTTGAAAAGTTTCTTGTAGTACGGTAAGTAATTCAATATAAATAAGCACAACTGATGTAATAGTTCTAGTTTCGGTTCCACTTTCTATTTTACAACCAGCTTGTGGAGATATTTTGTAGTTGGGTCTTGAACTATCACTACTTCCTCGTCGACTGTTTTGACGTTACGTTTAACTTTCATCGTTAGATGTTTGGAGAACAAAATTATGGTATTTGTTTTTTTTTTGTCTATATTAAAATAGGAATACTTACGGAACCGAACGCCGCAGACTCGTGTTCAAATCAGTAATGTTGCTGGTATAAATATTTAAAATCATTGTTAGGCCTGTCTGAATGTTGCATTGGGAATAAAATTATCGCACGGAAGTGTTTCTAAACAGAGTGTTAGCAACAGACCAAGTAGGAAAAAAAAACTGTACAATAGTAGTATTAGAGTATGCTTAGGATAATGTTCGGTTTCAGTACGGTAGAGATTAGCTGTTTTACAGTAGGCCTATCAGTAATTCATGATGTGTAGATATCAATTTAAAGGTGAAAAGAAAACGTTGAATTAATAAATTCCAGTTGCGGGTCTTCTTTAAGATTCTACAAAAGATCGGATGTCCTCCCAGACTTCTCAACATAATTAAATGCTTCTATGGTGACATGAACCACACTTTGGTAAGTGACGGCTCAACATCAGACAAATTCAACATCCGAAGTGGTGTGAAGCAGGGCTGTGTTCTTGTTACAACCTTGTTTGCGATTTTATTTGCTGTCATGCTGAAGCATGCATTTTGATCTGCAAAAGAAGGAATAAATCTTCCGACAACGTCAGATAGAAAGTTATTCAGTTCGAGATCCAACTTTTAAGTCATGCAGGCATTTAAAAATGCCTGCATGACATCTACTTTACGATAGAGCTATAACCGCCAACTCAGTCGAAAACCAGCAGCTTATGAACCGTTTCATCGAATCCTGTCATGATTTTTAATCAGCCTGAAGAAAACACATGTTATTGGTCAGGGCGTGAAGAATACGTTTGGTTATTGCATTACAGTGGCGGATCCTGGCGTTTATAAGGGGAGTGGGAGTCCAAATGTTAACTACTGTCTCTAAACGGGACCGCCATGCTCCGGGTCGTAAGTTTGAAAAGCAAAAACACATCATAGGGGTTTATTTGCCTTGCATTTTTGGTGTGTTTGTGGTTCTTTTCTGTCAATCGCCAACTCCTCTCCTCTCAAAAATGTCCGGAAAGGTATATACACATTCTCATGATCAGAGAGCTCGAACGGTTATAATTATTTTATATTTTTATGCTGAAGAGCGGGTCTTGAAACTTCCTCCCACCAGCCCACCCTGAAAAGTTGCCCTGAAGAAACATTGAAAGTTTTCACAAGGCAGCCTTGTCCATATCTATTAAGTAGACCAATAAGACGACAGAGTGGTTTGAAGCTCACTCTGAAGAGATGATACCAGCCATTGGAGAAAATCGGAAAGCCTTATTAGCTTACAAAGCCTGTCCCAAAGAACGAGACATGCAAATTCTACGCGCTGACTGCAAAAAGTCCAAAATACTGCAAGGTAATGTGCAAACAACTACTGGTGTTATCTCTCCAGATACACACACTAGCTGACACAGCTAACATCAATGTATGTCGATATTAAGTAGGCTCTAGGTACACGGCAGAAGAACCCCATCTCATATAATGTCGTCTACAGGAGAGGTCATGCAAGGCTGCACACAACGCTGGATGCATTAATACTCTGATGTGTATTCTAGAAAAAATGTTGTAACCGAAGAAGTAGTGAACATCATAGAGTGCCTGCCCGTGTTGGAAGACCTTGATAGTAAACCAACCTTAATGTCGCACTATATACTTCCTTACTTTAGGCAGCGCTTGTGAAAGTCAGAATTCATGCCGAAGTCCTAAATTGCAGACAATCATAATGTTATTTTGTAGTAGTAACAATAGAATGTGGGTGAGAGTGATTAGCATCAGGTCTACAGTATTTAAAAATAAAACACTGCATTTCTGTGTAATAATATCAAAGCGCCCAAATAAAGGATAATTTAGCTAAATTATTTATAATTAAATTAGTAGCTTGCAAATCATTGCTTATCATTTTTTATTTGTTTTTGACATTGTTTTATTTATTTATGCTTCTATTTTTAAAAGAACTGAAGAAATCATATAAAAATAAAACTCACTTTTCATTTACTTCTCATTTTCATTTAATAAATAAGACAAAAGACATAAAAACTAATCAGACAAAAAAAAATCTCTTCGTCAAAACCGTAAACGTAAAAAAATTTTGATCACAGCCAACAACAAGGAAAGCAGATAATTTTGGTGTAATCCAAAACAAACGATAACATCAGAGATATCGGTTAATGAGTGGCGTAATCATTGTACGTCTTTATTTGAATCCCATGAACGGAATTATTTATTATTCCTTCCAGCAGACACATGTACGGTACATAAAAAAAAAACAAAAGAAGAGAAGCGCTGTAGAGGGACAAAAGCTGTACAGCACTATCACCAGGAATGGTGTGCCCCTCCTACAAAAAACTATTAACCATTGAATACCATACCATTACAATAACCTCAATTCAGAAATTGAAATGTGCGAAATTAAGCAAGCAGTTAAAATGCAGAAAGCAAGAAAATACTGAGGTATAGATGGAATCTCCTTAGAATATATTTTAAAGGCACCTAATCAACTAAAATTACTTTTTACTTCAATATTTAATTTAGAAAATTGTACAGTACAGTGGGCGACGAGCATGATTATCTCGATTTTGTAAACATGAAAAAAGAATAGACCAGAAAATGACGAAGGCATCTCTCTTATTCCAGTCCTTTGTAATTTTTTTTCTACAAATCCTTAACGTAAGATTACGCAAATTCACTAAAAGAACAATATTGTTTTTCAAGAGCCTGCGAGTTTTCGCAAGGGTTTTCGCACAATCTATAACATTTTTATTTTTAAAAATATAATTCCAATATATCTAAATAAACAGATGAAGGGTTTTCTGCTGTTTCGTGGATCATAAACGTGCCTTCGATGGTATAAACCATAATTTGCTTTTATATATCCATTTGTTTTTATCCTCTTACTGAGGAATGGTACTATAAGAACACACAAGTGAAAGTTGTTTTGTCCTAGCCTATTTAGGAGTAAATTTCAATTCAAATGGCCAATGGAACAGGCTAATTGAACACAAATGTTATAAAGCAAATAACGCACTATTTTCTATCAAATCATTTATAAATATGTGAATTTTTTTTCGGAAAATGTGTGGAATAAAATATTTGGTACAAACATATTACCAATTTTAATTTACGGTAGTGAAATGTGGTTTTTTTCCGATCTATCAAATATTAATCAATTTCATGTAGGTTTTGCAACATTGAATTTGAATGTTGGAAAAGAGATCCTAGTGCAGCTGTGATTGTAAAACTAGGCAAAATTTCGCTGAAGTTCGATTGCTTAATTTCAATTATAGGTTTTTGGTTACACATTATTGACATTTTGGTACGCTCAAACAGCTCAAAAAAATCTTATTGATTTTTTTTTAATTGAGGTTAATTATTAGAAAAACAAAATATTTTAAACAATTATATTATTTTACATAAAATATCTCTACATTAATGTATTTTAAGTTATTTGAAACCAAAATAGAATAAGCTATCCTTTATTAAATGTAAAAGATTTGAATCGTAAACAAATATTTACAAAATTAAGTTTAGGAACCCTAAATTTAGAAATAGAACATGGAAGATTGATCAAAGTTTCACTCCATGACCGTGTATGTAAATTATGCAAAAAAATATGTTGGTTGTTCATTTAACTTAGATGTCTTCTATCACTACGTTTTACTACACATTGACTTCTTTAAATGCGTTTATTATATTATTGTGTAATCTTACATTACTCAAAAAATAGTAAATTGTGTTTATTTAGCATATAAGAAAACAACATGTTACTTTACAACCCAACTAGAAAACAACGAAAGATGTTGTCGTTATTGATAACCAAGAGAGAACTCCACACTACCGTTATTGACTGGCTGAATGGAGCTGAAAGTATTTGATGATAAGCGGAAAGCCCCAGGACAATCAAAGCGGTATTGCCGGAGCGGAAGAGAGCAAAACGAATGAAAGTAGAATTGCTGATAAATATTGAACGCCACCAATCTACTTGGCTAAGCTGTTGAGGAAAAAATCGCGACCCGGAATCAGGAATACGAGTTAGCGACACTTGCTCCCAGTGTGGAATGGTTTATCAATTTCATATCGGGCTGTTCAGCCATGCTAAACGATATTTTGGAAACACTATCCAGAATGTGACTCCATTGTATTTTGAGAAGGTTATTGCTTCTTTACAATACGTGTCTGGCATGAAGATGGTTGACAACATCTCTCAGCCGCCGAAAACCGGGTTAGTTGGCTCAACGGTAAATGTGTATGCCTACCTTGTTAACAATAGACATTAATAAAATAATATTGTATTAAGAATGTCGACGTTGAAGTACTGGTCAACGTACCAACTAAACAAAGCCGAGACAATGCGATGGGTTCTTAAGAGGAAGTTTCATTCTCCTTCTTCTTGAACACAACCACACTTCCTCTATCATATCTAAAGTATAACTTCGAACGTCAATATCCTTATTTTCACTTTTTCAATAGACTTAAGCAACAATTGTAAAGAGCTCCGTGATGTCGTCATGTTTAACAAGACGAAATTATAGCCTGCAGGCCATTAATGATGTAAGTGATATTGAAGAAGTGAGCAGGCCTATTTTGGTACAAAGGCGGCGACGGCTGCCACTGATGAACAGGTAAATAGCGCATATTATGCGTTACATTCAGCATTTCCCTTCCTTTGCTTTTGTTATATCTTCCTACCTGTTCCTTTTTATCTTCCTCCTCTTCCTCTTCCCCATTCTCACCTCCAGCTGTCATCTTACAATTCCTCCTCTCCTTCTCCTCTTTGTCTTCCTATTGCTTTGCGCTGCCTTTTCTTTACCTCTTCTTCTCCCTCTCTCTCCCCCTTCCCCTCTCTCTCTCTCCCTCTCACTCTCTTTTCTTTCTTTTTCTCTTTATTCCCCTCTCTCACTTTCCTCTTTTTCTCTCTCACTCTATTCTTCTTTTAAACTTATTTTCTGCTATTTTCCTCTTTCTCTTTTCATATTGTTATTTGCATAACTTTCTTTTGTCTTTCTTCTTTGTTTTCATCTTCTCCTTCACCTTCTCTGTCTATAACTTTCCCATCCTTCTCCCGACTTCTTCTCTCTCTCTGTTCCATTACCTTTTTCTCTTTCTCTTCCTTTTCGCTTTCATTTCTCTTTCTCTTCCGTTACTCCTTCCTCTTCTTCTTTATGGTTAGGACCTTTGAAGCTGAAGGCATCCGCTTGAGCTTTTGTCACAGCTCTGCATTCAGTTACAGTCTGTGCGGAAACCAGGAGAAGATTGAAAAGATAATTACATGAATAAATCAATTAATTCATTCTTACCCCATGAATTTAATGTGATCCACGGTTTTTTTGACATGAAACATTTTGGAGAACAATACAATTAACCTAATTTGTTCTGGTTCTGTCTTACGTTTAGTTACAAGCTACAAGCCTTAATCAGCGGCATATATGGTATAATTATGGCATTGCTATCTATCGTCTTTCTGACTGGGAATTATATTTACCAGTGCAATCCTAATCACCAAGCCTCTGATAAAGAACGACATGTCGGCGATAAGACATTGAACATATTTTCCATACTCAAAACAGCATCAGGTTGCCTTTGGATGCTTGCTGATTCTGTGATTCGGAAAAGGACGGTGGATTCCAGTGATACCCGCTGCATCTTCATTAGCAGCACTTATCTTACAGGTCAGTTTATGATCATTATCAACAACGTCATAATCACCACACCATTTTTACCCGTCTCATTACCAATACAAATTTATACAATGTTGAATGTTTGTATGTTTGTTCTTAATCAATTGGGTAACGCCACAAGCTTTTCATTGTTCCTTGTCCTGCGCAATATTTAACCAAAGCCACGTCTTATTTAAAAAAAAAGTACTGATAACAATGTATGCGGTTTTGTCTCATATGGTTCAACTTACTGCTAAATAATGCAACTCGACTTTTCTTTTAGCTGGTATTGTAGTGTTCGGTTTTATAGGATCTTTAAACTACGCTATCTATATAATCTTTACACCATGCTGTCTGCCAGACAAGGTCGTCCAGAATGCTTCCGATGGATTGGCAGTAATTTTTGTCATTATTGAGATTGCCTATATTACCAACTATTCTAATATTTGCGTTCGACGATTTAGATTATTTAGAAGGTACGTATGGAAAACTTTATCAATGATTTGCTATTTATGAATGATAAAAAAAACCTCTGAAGAGGTATTTTGTTTTCAACTGCGTCTTTTGAAATTAAGATAATGTTAACTGGCTGGAGGTAGTCACAAGAGTGTGGCTATTGCAAAGGAGGTATGATGCATACGGTCTACATACTGTACAAGAGCTTATTTTATACCATGTTACACACCGGCGATTACTCACTCAAGCCACTTGCTTGTGCATTGAACAACGCACTTTACTAACATTACTTTATTCTACCAGCTGTCAAAGGGTACCGGCAAATTGCTGGGAAGTAACCTGTCATTGACTAACGTCCCATCGAGGAGGAGTATTACACTCTCATCCGTTCACACTATAGAAACTTGAAGTAAGCCCCCGTCCTATGGGCCATAATGCTTACTCGAAAAAGGATTTACTTTACCTTACATATTGTACCAAGGAGGTTTTATAGTGAAAACCTCCTTGATTGTACGATGGTCATATTTTGCAGACTACCACGGGCCATATTGCACACGGGTCATGACCATATTGTAGCCGTAACACGGGTCAAGTATATGGGCAACGCCGGTCAGAGTCATGTTGCAAAAGGGCAATATTGTACACGGCTCACACTGTATATGAGTTTTATTGTATACAGGTTATATTTCAAACTAGTCAACTATTTGATATGATTCAAAAGATTATGTTGCGGGTAAATTCCATTCATTTTATATATTATACACAAATATTGTTCACATTCTTTTTTTGTATTTGCTGATGAATTAATCAATTTTGAAATATTAAATTCCAAATATGATATTGAATATTGAATTGTTTGTGCTTTCACTATCTTTCAGGTTTGGTTTTATGCATCTAATTGTAACTAATATTGGTTTGTGGCTAAACAAAAACATCTACAGATGGGAGATAAAAGACTGTTGGCCTGACTGTCACAAAAACTGTTCTGGTAATGTATTGTTTGTTTACTTGATACCGTCACCTGTAGCTTGTTCTTGTTTACTGCACTTCTCCTTTTTAGAATATTTGCAAACATTGCCAAACAAGAAAGTATTCTCCTGGGGGCCACAAAGGCACGTGCCCCCCATCCTTCCATCCCGTCGTCAACCAAAAAAAAATTAAAAGAGTAAAAAATGTACAGATAAAAAAACATGTCTCCACATATGTTTAAGGGATCACCACTTTTTGACTTCAATACTCTAAGATGCTCTATATGAGCGTCTAGAGGTTTATTATTTTTCAAAACATTTCTATTAAAGGGGATCCCTCCCAAATCCACCTCCTTGCGCAATCAGTTTTTGTGTGCCTTTCCAACTGTAAAATTGATCTGGTCTGATCCACCCCTGCCAATCAGCACAGGAGAGGACAAACATGTATACACTAATTCACTTTCGCTTCTAGTACAAACATTAAACATGAAGTAAAAATATAATACGATTATTATTAAGATATAGCAGATAGAATTAATTTTTAAAGTGATAAATCGAATTAGAATGGCAATATGATTATTTATTCCATAGTTAATTGTTGAAGACTGATTAGCACCAGTCCTACATTTAGTAATCACAAATGGATTGGAGTGATTATTTCTAGTACTACGACGAGCATATTCAACTAAGTTTGCCTATCGGTAAAAAATGAAATTTTCCAACAAACGTAAAAACTGTTTTTCAACGTTATAACATTCAATTGTTTACATCTATCAATATAAGGTATTTCTAATTTTAACAGCAAAGTTTCGATGCAAAACTTACTGATTCTATTTGTATTCGATTAAAATATCTAGAGTCAACAACTTTACAAGAATATCTTAAATACGGACGAATTAAGGCAACATATAATTGTAAAACTCCGGGATAGTTTAATGTTCGATATTTCATATTATAAATGGGTAATTAGAACGTTTAGTCTTGCAAAACAATGAACATAAATTTAATCGTTTTCTGATTTAGCTTTAAATTATTATCAGTGGTGGCGCCAGGATTTACCCGACGGGGGACATGGTCCCCGACAGGGGGTCAAGCCGGGAGGTCCGGATGGGCGTGGTTACCGGTTTGGTATTGATGAATAAATAAAAATAATAATAAATAAACGTCATTTTCCCGTTTTTTTGCCAATTTTTATGTCTATTTCCTATTTGTAGGGGCAATTATAAAATATCTTTCTTTTGCTTATACCCAACGAAAATGGTAAATCTTTCCCGACGGGAGGGGGGGGGGTGACAGCCTTCCCCGACAAGGAGTCCTGCCTTCCCCCCTTCCCGCTGGCGCCTCCATTGATTACTAATAGAAACCAATGAGGTACATTTAAGTCATTCTGTAAAGGTTGTTTAGTTGAAGGATTTAGTAGTATTGAATACAATAAAAATAAGTAGAAACTTGAGTTTTTGTTGATAGAATACTATATAAGAATTTAATAGCAGCTGCCCAAAACAGAGCTCTGTGGGACACCTGAACCACCAGGAAGCCAACCAGAATATCATCCATTAATCGCCACGTGTTGGATACGATTATCTAGGTAACTGGTTAAAAAAAGATGGGTTTATTTTTTAAGATAACAAGTAGTTTTTTTGATAGAAATAAATAGCAGCTGTTTAAAAACAGATATTGGTGGGACATCAGAACCAGTAGGACCCAACCAGAATAACACCTAGGTCTACTAAGTTACTAAGGTAATTTGGTAAAATTCCAAAAATAGCTGGGTTTAGTTCTTTAAGTTAACAATAATTTACAACATATTAAAACAGGAAAGAATCAAACGATTTACAAAGATTGAAAATTATATAACCAACGTCATTGCCAGAATCAAGTAAGCTATGTCATTCATTTACTACGGTGACTAACACGTAGGCTGTAACCACAATGGGCATCACAAATTCCGCAAAGTGTTCTAAGGCTGCGTTTATACTACACACTTAATATAAACACATGTTCTTTTGTGAACTATAGTTTTACTGCCTGAGGGCAACCCACCAAAAACTTTGCATTTATACTTGATATCTAACAACCAGTGTTAGACAGGAATTTTCATAAAACACAATGGATAGTGGAATACATGGTTCAATCAGGGAACAGTTTAACTGTTCCCTGGTTCAATCACTGGCCTATTCAGCCAGTGCAATTATTTGATGCATTTTTATGAGAGGCTCCAAGGTCATGAATCCTTAAATTTTGTGGATTACTCAAGCAGCCTTTTTTCTCCAGATGGATGTAATCACACGGAATCCCTTTTCGTTTATACTACACACTAAACTACTAATCCATGTTAAAGTTTGCAGTTAGTGTGCAGTATAAACGTCTCCTTAGATTACCAAACAGATGAACAATGCTTTTTTGCTAAACATTGGTCGTACAGAAATCGGTTTAACAATAATTGTGTTAATCTTTTTTTGAAATTCAAAGGTACATGACGTTCCAAAATAAGCCTATTGAAAATGTCAGTGAAATTACAGTAAATGATATATACATAGAATATGGTCATGATTGGATGTCAACATTGCCAGACATATATCAAAGTCTGGGCTGAGGCTTAGGTTGTGCACGTTAAATAGTTGTTACTTTTAAATGCCGTATAAAAGACGGTGCCTTTATTTTGTATTTTTTTATTTGTTTATTTATTTCGGTATAAAACAATTTACAAAAGGCAGACATTAAGTCTGAAATAATTCCATTACAATAGATAACATCTTAAAATATTAAAAATTGATATACAAATATAAATACATATATAAAAATATACAATACA
>JAOTQE010107314.1:0-13462 GCA_025631205.1 Nesometra sesokonis
TGCGTTTCTTGTTAACAAACACTATTGAGATGAAACGCAAAGTACTAGCGCATGCGCAGAAACAACCTGATTTTTGGGCACGGCGGGTTAGGATTGGCACGGCGGGTTTACGTTATGGCCAAATGCGGCGCCGACAAGCAAGACCTAGCTAAGCTGGCCTACGTCTTCAAAATTAAAATCCATGTCCTTCTCTTGCGAAAAAAACAGTAACTCTTGTAGGTTTCTTTATTAATTCTTCATAATCACAAATAGATAGTAAATTGGGCGAAGCGGCGAGTTTAAACAGGTAGTTAAGCCTAGCTACCTCTTGTTGTGCGTTCGTCACTTACAGCAAAAATAATTCTCTCGCTTGGCGAAGTGACGTCATCGGCTAATATCTCACTACGCGCAGATGGATATTACATAATATTATTATTAAATAATAATATATCATATTATATTATTATTTATATTATTTTATTATTTGTAATTATATTACAGTGAAAAATTACACATTCCGTATTCATTTCAGTCTGCTTGTTATCTATTACCGTATTTGCAATGTGTCCAAGAGGTAACAAAATTGCAACTGATGGAACACAGTAATAAACGTTCTACTTTATGCATTTATCCGAGTTTATCTATTATGTTCATGTGTTTAACAGTACATTATTACACAAAAAAACTTACTTTCAAACGTACTGCATTCCAGACTATCGACCCATTTGAAATCGTTTTCACGACTCAGGTCGTTGTAGCCAATCCAAAAATCACCTCCAAAATTAACATTATAAAGGAAATTGTTCTCTTTCTGATCTCTGATGACGACCAAGTTTGCTCCCATATCGGCACACGAATCCCTGGCGTTCATCCACGTTGCTGTGTTTGCAACGTATAGGTAACAACTTGTATCATACGAAACCCATCCTGGGTCACAGGAAAAAGCTGCTGGAGACAATGGAATATAGTTTAATGGTGTGCAAACTATTTAAACATAAAACAATTACTTCGTTAGCAACGTATAAATAATAACTTGTTTTCGATTAAATCCACCCTAGAAAACTGGGGAAAAAAGCTGATTCAGGCAATAAAATAATGTTTAATAATGAGCAAACCAGTTGAACCTAAACAATTGCTTCGTTAGCAATAAATAATAGTGAGTTTTCGCAAATTTACCAAATACAACAATGAAAACGAATACATTACACATCCACATCCATATTTGAAAGTTGCTAAATGTTTAAAAAATCAATTTTTCTATCTTGGAATTGTTGATGATCGTCAGAAAATACTGTCAAAATTAGAAAAATGGTGTTCAATTCAAACGTTACAATAATTTATGACGTATCAATTTTCTTTTTCGTGTGTCGTGGAATTGCGAAACCCCCTATTAACTCGTATCATCATTCGAAATCTATCCTGAATCGAAAGAAAAAGTTGATGAAAAATGTAAATGCATGGTTTTTTTTTTCAGGGGCCGAATTAAGGGTGCGGATCTTAACCCACTTGAACTTATAGGTGTAATGTGACTAGGGTTCTCAAAACGTAAAGCGTGGACATATTTGTGCCAAAACGGTTTATGTTTTTCTTGTCAGAATCAAACCAGCGCGCAGGCATAACCAGACGTTCTGGGTCCGCCCATGATTTCAATTTAAGTCTTATACCTATTTGTCTAATTTGGTGAATTACTTGATAGTGAATTTTGTTTTGTTTGTTTGTATTTTTCGTTGGAAAACAAGTCGGGTAGTTAAATGATTGCTTCTTTGTAATGTATTTCTTGTATTATTGTGTATTCTTTAAAAACGAAATAAAGTAACTTAGGTGAAATCCATAGATCGCAGAAAATTTGATAATGAAGACAACAGTATAGTTCAATGATCAAGCAATGTGATAATGAGCAAACCAGTTAAACGTATGTTATACCAGAGAACAGTTATTATTATTATTAAATTATTATTTAACTGTTCCCTGGTTATACAGGAAAAAACTTAAAAGTATGTCAAGGAGAACTTTCATTTATTAATGACATACGGTGACATATCCAACACCGAAGACTAACTGAGCCATTATATGTACTCCTAAGCATTATACCGTGAATTCTTCGCATTTTTTAGCGCTAATAGTGAGGTTTCGCAATTCCACGAACTAAAACAAAAACGAATACGTCATAAGTTCATGTAACGTTTCCATTGAACATCTGTTACAGTTAATCTCTAAATTACCACGACCATCAGCTATTTTAGATAGAAAATTGAGTATACTTTTTTACATATATTTATCAACTTTTAAAAATGGAAGTGTGACGTATCCGTTTTCGTGTTTTGTAAAGTTAGTAGTGAGGTTTCGCAAATTTACGAAATACGAATGCGAAAACGGATACGTCATAATTTCATGTAACATTTGAATAGAACAACTTAAATATCTGTCACAGTTGGTCAGTATTTTACGACGATCATCAACAATTCATAGGTAAAAAATCTGATATTATTTTAAACACATTTTGGAACTTTAAAAAATTGGAGTGTGACGAATCCGTTTTCGTATTTCGTAAGTTTGCGAAACCTCACTATTGTAAAACTTTATAATTCTTGATCTAACAACAAAACAAAATGTCTTCTGTTAATATCCCTTTTCATTTCTATTTAACACGCACAATTTCTTTGTACCGTGAAACTTCGATTCTACATACTTCAATTTTATTAACACTAAATCTTACATACTCCTAAATTTAACTAAAATGGTACCGTAAAGTATTAAGCCTTAAACACAACTTTTAACTTGACATTGATGTTAAAATTGTTTTCAAATTAACCAATGTTTATAGATTTTTGTGTACTTAAAATCCTGTAGGCTTAAACAATGGGTAGTAGTAGATAAATGAATAAATAATAGTGAACAAACATAAAAAACCGAGGTTATACTGTAATAGCTAATCAGCCAATTGGTTAGTTGGCCAGTCTGCCTGTCTGTCTGTCGGTCGTTTAGTGGGGTAACGAACACACCTTATTAAAACGGTCGATCTTGCTTAACAACCTGATTTGCTTAAAACGCAGATTCAGTTTTAAATTAACTAAGCTCACAAAATGAATAAGCACAGTTTACCTGGGTCCAATTTGAATAAAATAAAAACGAACACAATGGCTCGACGAATAGTCTGCATAGTTGAATTCAAGTGGCTCAGTGTTTAATGATGGATGCGTTGTACAGGTGGCTCGCTGTTTAAGGATGAATGCTGTATAGATGGCCCGCTGTATAATGATGAATGCGTTGCACTGTTGACTCGCTGTTTGACGATGAATGCGTTGTACAGGTGGCTGGCTGTTTAAGGATGAATGCGTTGTACAGGTGGCTCACTGTTTAAGGATGAATGCGTTGTACAGGTGGCTCGCTGTTTAAGGATGAATGCTGTAAAGGTGGCTCGCAGTTTACGGATGAATGCGTTGTACAGATGGCTCGCTGTTTACGGATGAATGCGTTGTACAGGTGGCTCGCTGTTTAAGGATGAATGCGTTGTACCGGTGGCTCGCTGTTTAAGGATGAATGCGTTGTACAGGTGGTTCGCTGTTTAATGATGGATGCGTTGTACAGTGGGCTCGCTGTTTAAGGATGGATGCGTTGCACAGTTGGTTCGCTGTTTAAGGATGAATGCGTTGTACAGGTGGTTTGCTGTTTAATGATGAATGCCTTGTACAGGTGGCTTGCTTTTTAATAATGAATGCGTCCAATTTGCTCTCTGTTCAATGACGATTTTTTTAAATCTGTTTACAGGTGCATCGCTCTTCAATAGCGAATGCGTTATAATGCAATTCAGCTGGCTGCTGTTCAAGGATGGATACGTTAAATGGTCTAGGTGCCTCGCTGTTCAACAAGGAATGCGTTATAAGGCGATTCGGTTTTCAATGATGCATACCCTAAATGTTCCCGTCGGCTCTCTAAATGGCGAATGAGTTATGGTCAGGTGGCTCGCTATCCAATGAAATGGATGATCCAGGCGGAACCCTGTTTAATAATTGATGCGTGAATGAAACAGGTGCTCGATTTCAATATAAGGTAAGCGTTAAATGAAATCAGGTCCTTGCTGTTTAATGAAGGATGTGTGGAGTCTGTAACATTGTTATACTGCAGATACCGTACTCGGTGTTTAATGATAAATTTGTTAAATCTGTAACATCGTTAAACTGTAGATAGAATTGAACGGAAGCAGTGCCACAAGGTACCAGCATCCGTTGACTTTCCGGGTCCATACTCGTGGATAGCAATATGCATTGCAATATAACACGAAGGAAATGATCTATGATCCAATAAGGTCACCGAATTGATACAACAGACAGAAAAATAAGACCAAGATACGTGAAGCAACCAAACAACCGATTGAAGGACAGACCGGTCGACAGACAGACAGACAGACAAACTGACTGATCAATCAAACAAGCAACCACTTGGGTGACAGACAGACATACATTATCACCCTGGCGTGGTAACTGTTATAATGTGATAATCTTCTGATCACGGTTCGATTTAATCGCCCCTCTCCTTGTGACCCATTATTAATAACGAGGTCGCCAATAATATTGCCTCAATAGGGAAACAATAAGGTCACCATATAGATAAAAGAGAGGAAATATGCCGTAACGAGAGAATATTAGCTTATTGAGTAAACCTGTAACTTTTTATATAGGCCTAATTCCATAGTCTCTAATCGTTTCATAATTATTAGCCAAGGAATTTGAAACAAACACCTATGGAACACATGGTACCGCCTCAGCGCAAATGGCATTTTGCACCTCCCAGGTACCCACTTATACTTCTGGGTGGAGAGAGGCAACTTGGATAGTGTCTTGCCTAACACAAACAACTGGCCTGAGTGAGCCACAAACTCCCGACCTCGTGATTGGAAGTTCTAAATGCAACCACTGCGCTGCGCCAAGTGCTTCAACATGTGACATGGACGCGGATCTAGTACTTACTACACGTCTTGCCGAACCGTCGATACCTTTGGTTCACGGTTCGAATCAGTTTCCTCTCTGTGTTTTGATTCAACTGAGAGGGTAGAATTTTAATAGCGCACTGCCTATTTTGTTTATTAATAATAATTAGCATCATTTGAGAGGGAATTACCGTCCAGTCAGTCAACCGCCTGGTGGTATTCACTCTGTGTGCTGTATCATGGATACCACTGGCGCCACCAGTAGTGTGCGTCAAACAACAGAGCTTAGCGCACGCCACACGTGACACTTTGTACGTAGTGTGCATAAAATATTAAAGACTTGCGCGCACGCCACACGTGACACCATGCACGTAGTGTGCATCGAATATGAAAGCCTGGAGCACGCCGCAAGCGCTGATTCATATCTGGTGGGGTGGTGCACCCCACCTGGGCCCTCCGCCCCCTTTTGACTCGGTAATTAAGTTTTGCACACTTTAGACCTCTAAAAGTGCACCAGAGAGCATCTGTTGAGAAACATTTTCCCGGGCCCTACCTACACCAACGCCTATTGCCATCAATTTACTGTTAAAATATCACACTTGTGTTTGTTCAATTGACACCGGGCCCATCTTTCGAGTCCGCTGAATCCGCCCCTGCGCCACACGTGACACTTTGCACTTAATTTGCGTCAAATACTAAAGGCTGGCGTACGCCACACGTGGTACTTCGCACGTAGTATGTGTGTAAAATATTAAGTCTTGCGCACAATAAAACTTGCGTTAATCGTCCCTCTTAACTCGTTAGAATTTTAGCACATTGGAAGTTTATATTCATAATTAAAAAAATGTGAATACAGTAATAATAAATATGGATAAATTTAAATAAACAATGTTGCGATCTTTATTAAGACAAAAAGACTTCCAAATATTATAGATAATTTACAATCAAGGACCATTATACGTCTATACATCGTAATTTAAATTTCACTGCATATTATTAAAACTCATTTGACTTTCAAATTATTTTGTATCCGGGTAAACTGTTGCTGAAGCTAAATACTCATTAAACGGGTTCGACCAATAGGATGCAAACCCCCTCTGAGACAACGGTGGGGCTGGAGCTGACCCCAGCCTGTAGCGTGAAACTAGAGAGAGCGATTCCACCCCCACACGCCAGCACCGTATTAGACGCAAGATAGACTTGCTCCAAGTCGCTTGTATCTGGTTTATTTTTTTAAACTATGCAGCGCCACCAACAATCACAGTCGGTCTACGCTAGTATTAATCTGTACAAGCGACTTGTAAAACACTTCTCCAAGATACCAGGATGATGTAATCTTGCCCCTCCATATTTGGCATGTGGGCGGATCGAAGTAATTGTTTACAGTAAGATCGACCAACCAAGATACATGATTGATACAATGGTATCACGTGTTTTTCAAATTCAATCATGCGTGACCATTCGCACTGTGAATTCACGGTGCGAATGGTCACGCATGAATCGTTTTAACAGGTCTTATAGCTAAACTAAAATAAGTGAGTATGGGACGTCAATAACGCCTTACAAAGAAACAAGCAATAAAAGTGAATAAACCCGACCATAAGGCCTGTGAGACAGGCTAGACGCAAGACACTTACGCTAAATTTCAACACCAAACAGGTCTACCATGTACACGATACTACAAGACATGGTACATAAATTCCCATATAAAAGATTACCAACAATCTTTTAGAGCGAAAGTGTATCATACTTTCCTCGTGAAACTTGGCACCGGGCCCCTCTATCGAGCTTCGATGGAGGGGCACCGGGCCCCTCTATCGAGTTTCGATGGATCTGTCCCTACAGTGAGACCTGTATAAACGATAGCAATGAGTAAATTATGCCTTTAAGGTGACGTGCTGGATTTTACAACATGACCTTAGACTATGGCGCAATATAATAATAATTAACAATTTATAACTTTATCATCTAACACCAATACTTAAGGCAAACAGGCATTTACAGTGGAAGATGCATTCAGCACGATCTTACAATTACAAGCATGTGCAGACGCCTCACTCAATGTAGGGCTGCATTGTAAACTGAAAACTTGTCACATGTCACAGAAGCTATTACATTTACAGAAAAATTTTTGGCTGTTTTCATCTCTATAACACCATTTTATAGGCCAATGCCTTAAGAATACAGTAAATGTTTTTTTAAGAAAAAAATATTATTTTAAGGCGCCCATTGCGTTCCATAATTATCAAATACAGATACAAAAACCCAGAATCAATTTAAATTGTTTTATAGCTATGTAAAAAACACATCAGTGTAAATATAAAAATATTAATAAAAACACAAATGTTTCATAAGTGATATGAAACACATTGTTAACTACATGAAAAACAGAGAACTTGGAAAACAAATGAATTTGAGTAAAACAGTTCTTGCATCATAGGGAGTATGCAACAGGAAGGGAATGCAATGAATGATGAGAATGGAGTACAACGCCACGGATTCACTTTGTCATCCCTTAAAATAAATCTATTGCATATTACTGTAATCAAAGAAAAAATACATTGGTGGAAACAACATCTTGCGTATGTACTCTTTGAATTGTATGGCGAGCGGTTGAGGCAGAGGAACTGTGAGCCATAACAACAGCATGGGTTTGAGGCCCGCTCGCACCATGGTTCTGGTGGTGGAACAAGTCTTCTTGGATAAGGATTATAAACCGTAGGCCCAGTGTACACATACGACTCGTGTGTACTATAAAGAACCCAGTATATCATTCGAGACAAGTAGGGGTCACCCCAGTGTATTGGTCCATACATCCCCTGCTGTGGACAGATGAAGGAGTGCCTGTATCGGGCAGCAGGACATGACCTGACTCTTAGGGGCGTAGAAAGTCATAAGAATGTGTAACATCTGGTCCACAGCACCTTGAGACTCTACTCTATAAGGCGCTTTATAAATCAAACTACATTGCATAAAATTTCGTCATAGTTATCGTGTGTCAGTTAAACCACACTCAACTACCTGAACAGTACAATAAAATAGATGGGTTAGTTGATACAAATCCCAATTTCCCTCATAAAACCTTTTCTAAGAAAACAGGTGGCAGTTACACATTAATTAAAAAGTTGCTAATCAAGCAACAAGTTGCAAAATTGTGGTTGCCCAAAATGAACTCCACACTTTAATGATACAGGGGCAAGCGGCGCCCCCCCCCCCCTATTATCGTCAAAACTTAGTTGCACCCCTCCTTATATTAGGTGCACCGGGTTAAAAATTTACAATAGAAACCCAAAATACGGCTATTATACGTTACCAGGGGATCAAAAACGGGGAAATAACTTTCATAAGGACCACGCCCACCCGGAATGGCAAAAGTGAAAGTAAAAACAGTGGCAGTTTACTGATAAATTTTACAGCTTGCTTGTCAGACAACAAGCAACAAAATAATGGTTGCCAAATGTATATTTTAATTTTTCTTGTCTCCACATAACCTGAAAGCAGCTGCTGTTAAGTAAATTACAAACATTCATTATATACAATTCTAAAAAATAATAAACAAAAAAAATAACTTTTAAATTGTTTAGAAATATATAGCAGGCAATGACTTTTTTAAGGTACAGATTTGCTTCCCAATTTGAATTAAATGTACTTTACAAATTTTGGATAATCTCCAAATATTAGGGAGGTTTCGCAACTTCACGAAATACAAAAACGAAAACGGATGCGTCATAATGTCTTGTAACGTTTGAAGTAAACACCTTGGATATCTGTCACATTTGGTAAATATTTTAGGACGATCATCAAGGATTCACAGCTGAAAAAATTTAGCACTTTTCAAAAATGGAAGTGTGACATATCCGTTTTCGTTTTTGTAAATTTGCGAAATCTCACTATTGGACAACCTCACAATTGTTTATTATTTCACAACTTTGGATAATCTCACAATTTTTTATGATTTCACAAATGTTTGATATCAATCTCACAAATCGTCGATTATCTCACAGATTTTGGATTATCTCAGAATTTTGAAATCTCACAATTTTGGATTTACCTCATTTTGAAAAATCTCGCAAATTTTGGATAATCTCAATTTTGGATTTAGTAATTTTAGATTAGCTCACAAATATTGGATAATCTCGCAATTTCGATTATACCTTTTACCATTATAAAACATAGAAAAAAAATTGGGAATTCTGTAAACATCATTAAGGAGGAGTAATTTCTAGACCTAGAAGTTTGTACACAAGGTACGTTCCCAAATGATCCCGTAAAGAATTGGATGGTACTGGGTCTGGACAACTATGTTCATGACCTCGACAAGACATATTAAATCATAGGATAGACTTTCTTCATCAGTGCTTCTATGACTGAATACTGTACGTCTTGTCGAGATCATGAAAGTAATTGTCCAGACTCAGTACCACTTGATTCTTTACAGGATACGGGAGATAAAAAAACAAACAAACTTGGCACCATATTGGATAGAGATAAATTTTATGAATGATTTCAGACCATATAATGCAGCTATTAAACTTGTCCGCAATCTACTAACAGATAATTCTGATATGTCAGCAAAAATTCGTGAGAAGTCCATTTTTATGAGGATTAAGGCAGTTTGCTGAGCAAAATTTTTCAAGTGTGCGCCATGCTTAAAATATCACAACTGTGCTTGTTTGATATGGCACTGAGTACCCTAATCCAGCTCTGAAGGACTAACCCGGATCATGCACACACTGTCAGTGTCAAAAAAAAAAACAAACTTGGCACCTTATTAGACGGAGATGAATTTTATGAATGATTTCAGACCATAAAATGCAGCTATTAACTTGTCAGCAATATACTATAATTCTGATATGTCAGCAAAAAGTTGTGAGAAGTCCATTTTTATGATGATTATGTAGATGATACGCTTGACTGACTTTGTGACTCCTCTACAACAGTTCCCTGGGGAGTCACATCATCTGGTGAATCTTTAGCTTTTCGATTGCGACTCCTTCTTCCCCCTCCTCGTCTTCCTTGACCTCTGTAGCTGTAATATTGAGCGTTAGTCTGTCCTGATGTTACATCGCTTGATAGACCTGACCCTTGACCCCGGTTTCCATGGTGATGATTGTGGTAACCCCTTCCTCGGCCTGATTTCTGTTTTTGTTTTTGTTCTGTGGGTGGCAGGTGTGGGAAAACTTTAACTATTCTACCGACTGCTTTTGTCTTGCCTTCCCTAGAAAAGAATTAATAAAACAAATATTAATAATAATATTAATACATAATAGAACATAAAAAGTTTACTGTAAAGATTCTAATAGTATCTCTCTTAATAAATCATCCTAAAAGTTAATCTATCTTAATAACTCACTACTCCAATAGAGAAGGTGGAAACATGTCTTTTTTAGTTCATAAAATTAAATCTACAAAATGTGTTTACTTGCAGTTATTTTATTTATTTAAATGTATTAGTGATGCAAAAAGCTGGGTATGGGGTGGGTTAATATTTCCTATTGTCTAGTGTGCCTGGTCTTCTGTCGTTCATGGCAATCAAAGTTCGTCCTTTCTTAATATACCTGTCCCACTACCAGTTTTAAATCCACTATCTTATGAATTTACTCCTGACCCTACTGAAATTTCCATTACAGACATTAAACTTGCTCTTGTTACTCATTAACCCTTCAAAAGTTGAAAAATGTTGTGTACAATTTATTGTAATGAATTGTATTCAATATGTTGTATAGTGTTATTATAACTTAAGCGGATAATAGCCTATGCTGGTTTTATTTAATAACTGGAATAGCACATCCTTATTGGATGACAGCAATATTGCATTTGCTATTCCTTGGCACTTATTGATTTCTTTCATTTTTTTTTTAATTTTTATTTTTAGTCATTTTTATTTTATTTGTCTAATTTTTTTTACCAAAAGGTATACAATAAAATATTGAGGAATTATAAAATTTATTAAAATTTATTTATTTAAATTTATTAAGGATGAAATGCATGCATGGACAATTTTTATTATATAGTATCTTTTTAAGAAAAAACAATTCTGTAAAATGAATTAAACTAAAAAAATATACTAAAACTTTATAAAATGAATTAAATACCTGAAAACCATTCTAGTATCTGCATGGATGAATTCTGGGTTCTTGATGAATCTGAAGTGTACAATAGCCTTGTCCCCAGTCCTAAGATGCTCCTTATTCATATTAATAATTGATGCTGTTTGACGTATACTGCCACAGTGAACTGTAACATAATAACATATAGTTAATAATTGATGCCGTCTGACGTATACTGCCACAGTGAACTGTAACATAGTAACATATAAAGAGTATAATAAAGTATAAAAAAAAATATTTTTTTCTGAGCCAAAGGTTCATAGGCCTGGAGCTTATTTCCAGTTTCAGTAGTGTGAAGCGGATTAGAGTGTGATACTCCCACTAGATGGGATACTAGTCCATTGCAGGCTACTTTCCAGTAAACGTGCCTACCTTCCAATCTAAACATCGACTTCCAATCCACCTTTAATTGAGCTGTCCGACGGGATAACACTATGGTGTTTTTGAGGTTAGCTGCATTGTACAAGAACCACATGACACTGGTACCTTTGTAGTTAACTTTGAACTGCAAGGTTAGCATTCTTATCACCAAGCTACAGCACCGATGTCTTATTTCACATTAAGGATAACCACACTTATAGCTTATGTTAATATTCCTACAAAAGCGAGGATTTTGGCTGCTCGGTGGAGGTTTACGCTCTCCAAATGCTTCTAATTTTATTTATTTGAGGCTCGTCATGGCAAACTTACTAAGTTGCCGCAGAGGAAGTCATTGAGAAATAACCAAATAAACAAAGGGAATTATAAACAAATACAAAGTAAATTTGTGTATATTTTGTCCAATAACTTCAGTTATAGATGTCTGATTTTGATGATTGACCTCTCATTTTAAAGCTTGCGAAAAGTATAAAAAAAAAAAAACTATAAAACTATAATGTGGTTTTAACAATATCTCAATTTTCAATTTTCCTACAACTTGGTGGTTTTGCCTTGTCACGCCTCAATTATTCATGTTTATTTTGAACATATTTACACAGGATAAACATGTTTGCCGATTCCCATCGTACAGCCGGGCAGACTGAAGAAATAGAGTAAAGCATGTTGCCCAAGCACACAAGTAACTGACAAGTTTGAGATTCAATCGCACGACCTTTCGATTGGGATTGTGAACCACAACTGCTGTGTCAACTGCTCCCACACAATAAATTTATAGAGTGCAAGATACAGTCAGTTTCAAAAGTGCTGTGTTGTATGAACTAAGAATTGTCTATAGATGTCGATGACCGCAGTATGAGTGGTAGAACTACATCAGAGTTTTGCGCTACAATGGTGAAGGTCCAAGTACCATACTGGACAAGCATAAGTGTGAGATTTAAATGGCTAACTGATGAAAAGCATGGGTCCCAGGCCCCGTAGGGTCTAGAAAAACTTTTCTCTATACATGCTCTCTGGTGCGCTTTTAGAGGCCAAAGTTTTTTTTTATTTTGGCTTCAAATAACATTCTGCCAAGTTCAAAGTGGGGAGGGGGCCCAGGCCAGGTTCCCCCTCTCCCTGAATCTGCATCTGAATGAAGGGTGGAGTTGGTTGATTGAGCAACACAGTGCTGAATATATGATTTTAAATGCTAAGGTGCGAAAGACCAAGGATAAAGGCGGTGTGCATATGTGCACTTGGGACGGACCTGTAATGTTGTCACATCATGCCTAGGAGCTCATCCATTAATGGACTTATATGTCAGCAACAGGATTTTTTTTTTAAGTATGCCTTAAGTTACAGGCAACCAGTGTAATTAAATTAAAACTATTATTAATTTTTGTTGCTGATGTTGAGATAACTCTTTAAGATGGAGTGATAGAACACTAAAAAATCAACTCTCACCCATTGCTTGGTATCGAGCACTGATCGTCGTTGGATGGTGTAAGACTAAAATTTCACCTTCAAACTCCCAGCATGCTTCAGGTTTTGTACGTGGCGATATCATTACCATTCCTTTACGTACATGAGACCGCTTAATTTGCTTAAAAAATAAAAAGATGAGACTGCTTAACTTGCTGAAAATAATAAGATGATAACTGATATTTGCTGAAAAACCATTTAATTTGTTTAAAAAAAAATTAAATAATTTGCTGAAAATAAAAAAAAGTAAAAGCTTATTCGTTGAAACTGAAGAGGAATTCAATTACATTACTGAATTTTGTCTAATTACAGTTGAACCTCATCCCTGGACATCTACCTGGGGGTATGATAAATCATTATTTTAACGTACTTGGCTATTGCTAAACCAGCCCTCTTTAGTTTTTATACCATCCTTGACAAATTTCCAATTAAAAAAAAAATGCATTCCCCAGAATATGCACCCTCTATAGTTTTTATAAAAAAAATCTTTTTTTTTTCATGATTTTACCGAAAACGTTTATTTGTGTCTACTTTTTTATAAAATGACGAAAATCGTTCAAACTTTTGATATTCGTATTCATAGTATGTGTCTGCATTATAACCCAGTGTA
>JAOTQE010107325.1:0-13462 GCA_025631205.1 Nesometra sesokonis
TGCATATTTATGCAAATTAGGTGGGTTCTGGGTTGAAACTCGCGTCCCATTTTGGATATGTCATTCAGTACTACATGGTGAACTAGAATCAGCAAAAAAAACAAACTTTTGCAATTTTTTTGACTCAAACCTCTAAATCTGCTAGCCTATTCAGTGTGATTTGAATTCAACGTTAACTTTTTTATAAAGATTCAAAACGCTGTTTCAAATCGGCGATTTTCGAATAACGATCGACAGGAAAACAAGCTTTAGGACCATGTCAAACAATGCCCTGCTGCAGTTACTGCAGTAATTCAGTTACATCATTATTAGTTCAGTAGTAATTACTGATGTGAAAATGTTGACGCATTGCGTATCAGTGCACCAAAGAAAACATAATAACAATAGATTACTGCCGTAACTACAGTAGCAATAGATTACCTATGCTCACGCTAGGCTAAATTTTTCTTAGGCAGGCAAAATGGCTAAAGGTTACTGATTTTTTTTTAAAGCCAAACTATAACTTTTTTACCAAAATTTTTAACAACCGATAAAAATGGCTGCAGAATCGACATTATTTTGACATTTTCATTTAGCCAATTTGGCGAAAGAGGTCATTTTTATTTTAATTGAAAATTCAAGTAGCGACTTGGCGAATGGTTACGGTGAGCATAAATGACTGCAGTAAAACTGCAGTATGCAAACAGCAATAGATTACTGAAGTAACTCCAGTAGAATAATTTTGACATGATCATTCATGTAACCATGTGAGATTTCATGAAAAATGCTTCAAATGCATATCAGCCAACATTTGAAATTTTTAAAGTGGTAGGCGGACATGATGGTCTCTGGTCCCAGTAAAGTGATAAACACGCCACCAGCACCCACATCAGCTCAATTTTAATTTGATGTGGAAAAAAGGTCGTTTTGCCCTGATTGACATTGCTAGTGCGTGACTAGGGAGAGATTCGCTAATTCTAGTCTGAATTCAATACTTATTTTTAGGTTTTCTTGTACATTCTACAGTATTTGTACATTGAAATTCTTTTAAAAAGCAATAGGGATTACAGTATGCAAAAGTGGTACGCGGTAGGAAAGTTGAAAAGCGCGGTAGCTTACCACCTGAATCAGTAGGGTTAGCTGGTATGCAATTGTTGGTAAGTGAATCAGAGGTAGAAGAGTTTGAATTGATCAAATACAGATCGTTTTGGTCGCGCCTTCGTTTTGGTCGCGCCGTTGTTTTGTCACGTTTTTCGGCTAAAGTATGGTGTAAAACATACAAAAACACTAATATTTAAGAAGGGTAATAATATAATAGGCTAATATTTGTTAATGCTTGAAAAGTCTCAATAGGTCGAATCTGGAATAATTTTCATTATTTTTCTGGGAAAAACACAGGCCTACAGAAATCAAAACGGTTTTGCCATCAAAATTGAATAATTTTCATCATTTATAATTATTATTGCACAACAAATTATCAGTAAAAACAGAAAACAATATTTTTATCATTATAATTGTCATTACTATTATTGTTATTATTATAATTGTTATTATTATTGTTATTGTTTTTCTGATTTTTTTTTTTTTATTGCAATTCGCATTGAGGCTTGCAGAATGCGCTCTATCAAGCACTAATTATTATTATTACATAAAAATATTAGTTTAAAAAGTCATTTTGAAGGACTGATTCATGTAGAAAAACAGGCGCGACCAAAACGAAGGCGCGACCAAAACAATCGGATACCAATTGATCAAGTCATTTGAATCAGAATCAATCGAATCATTGACACAAACTATACTACAGTAGGTGCCGATGATATAACATTAAATGCATCCAAGTATTAAAAAGAAATTTTTTATCACTAAATTTTTTCATGAATTGCATTCCATACAATCCATTTTAAATCATAATTTATTTTGTTTACATAGCTTGAAAAATAATTAACAGGCATCAAATTCATTACCATTTGCTATGAATTATTTACATCAATTATAATCTAGGCAAGGAAAATTATTTCATATTTCCAGCTTGATGATTAAATATTGATTTTTTGTTTTTGTTCAGGATTCGTTCAAAGGATTATAATTTGAATAAACTTTGACCTTACCTAATTAACTACAAATTGTATTCATATTATTGACCCGTGTTGGACAAGCAGTAGTAGTATCAATACTACTGCTGTGATCAGAGGCGGCAGAACGTTTTTCGATCATGGGGTGACGAGGCTAAAACTCTCACAGAAACCCCACCCCAGGGGAACCCAACCAGGTAAAGAGTTGAGGGGTGCTTAACCCGATTAGAGTTCGACAAGATAAAAAAAACATTACTGCCTATTAATTTTGTCTATATTAGGTTTTTTAGGGCCAAAATATTCATATTACCCATATATTCATACTGGTTTTATTGCTTTATACAGTACCTCTAAAGGGCAGTCAGATACTGTACCCAGTGTGACTGTCATACCAACAAAATAAAAGTTAGTCTTTCTGAATTTGTAGTTGAATTTCAGGGTGGGGGGACCTGTCCCCCCTGAGTTACCACTGGGGGGACGCGTCCCATCCATTCCTCCTCTTCCGCCGCCCATGACTGTGATGATATGTTGAACAGCTCAGCTAAAATTCATAGGAACCCCAGCTTGTGCACACCTTTTTCACACTGCAATAGACATATTCAATTGATGAAAAACAACAGTGCAGCAAAGCATGACAAAAAGAATAACATCAGGTTAAAAATTTCGGCAAGAATTCAAGAATCCATTCTATTAGTATTAAGGAATTCACCTAAAAAAATCAAGGATAATCATTTCCTGCAAAGTTTGCCTCATAAATGTAATGTTATCCATACTGTATCATAGTCTTTATAGTCATTTTAATAGCAAATTTCAGGGGCGGATCTAGACATGTACTGTGACCTTCGCAAAACCCATGTGAAGAAGCTGGCGGTCCAGGGGTCGCTTAGGGTGAGGTATCAGTGTCTGAGGTCGTCTGACCTTCGCAAAGGTCTGGATCCGCGCCTGAATTTTGTACAAACTCGCTGTTGGATGTGAAACAAAATTGTTTTAAAAATTGTAAAAATTTGAGAAACTATCTATTGTACATATTCTGTGTGTAATTGGCACTAGTGTGGTTAAATTATTTGTATTTTAACAATTTATTATTATTGTAAAAGCTAGACACTTCGCCGATCAGCATGGATCAAATTTCCTTCAACACAGAGTGTCTTGAATTTCTGTTTTCATTTTACAATCTTCTTTTAAGGGTCCAAAATATATTTTGATTTATTTTCTGACTAATATGGAATATCTTTTGTAAATATTTTTCCAAAAGAAATATCCATAGATATGATTCTTTAAATAAAACATGTTTTTAAACAGATAATTGGCCAAAAATGCTATGTTGTTTCTGTTGGCTACGCTTTGCTGCACTGCTCTGTTTTTCATTGATAATGTTTACCGCAGCATGAAAATGCCTACAGTATTTATTCAACATCTTGCAACCCTCATAAAGGCCTTAGCTTGCACTAGCTAGGTAATAAGAAGCTTTCGAAATGACGACGCGATGAGGTGGGATGGAGAAGTCAGTCAACTATGAAAGCCGTTCTACAGCCTTGCGCGTCTCGAATATAAAGCCGTTTCGATTTTACGAGCCGCGATCATATCTTTCCATGGAGGTATAAGACAGCATGTCTTGCACAATCCAAAATAAAGACAATGCTATACCTTTTTTTCTATTAAGACCTATATAATCATATGAAATATATACATATTTCAGGGGCTAGTCTACAGTAGTAGTTTCAGAGCTAGATTGTTGGACGGTACGCCAACCACCGATTGCTAAAATTATAATCATATGCTTATTATTTACATGCTTAACAAAAAAATCTTTAAATAGGCCCAGAAATGAAATACTTAGTCTAAATTGAATTTATAACTCAAAACTAGTTCAAAACCTTCTCAATTTCATCCTAATAATGCTCAACGCGGCCGCGTACTCGGGGCAACGCCAAATCAGCTGAAGCCCGTCGCACTGTGGAGGGACCGAACGAACATTCATTGCTTCCGCATACGCACTATGGTTTCACACTCTGCTGCACGTCCTACAGTCCCTCGTTGTGTGTTTCGAAAGCTGGTTAATGTAAAGTAGTAGACTGTAAACCTTAATTATAGGCTCTGGGCTCAAAATATGAGCCCAACTCAATCAAAATTAATGTTTAAATGATGTGTCATTACTTATGTCAAATTTGAGTTACATCTGTACACCATGTTGATAGTGCATTAGTTTTCTCATCTAGGTATTTTTAAAGATGGGTTTTATAGGTTTTTTATCACTTTGCTTTTGCATGGACAAAATACAAATACTTTTTGTACAGTACAGTATTAGAAGCATGAAGAATTCTATGAGTTTGGGATGATTTTTTTTTCTATTTGGTAAAAAAGTATAATTACTGTAAAGCTCAATTCAGACTATCAAATTTATTTGACGAAAAACTTTGATAATACCATGGTGATGATATTTCTATGTATGGTCATGGTGTGACATCATCATGATCATATATAGGCATATGAAAGTTTTTTGTCAAAAGAAAATTTGGTAGTCTGGATTGAGCTTTAAGCTCAATCTAGACTACCAAATTTATTTGACGGAAAATTTTGATGATTTCTATATATGGTCATGATGCGACATCATCATGACCATATATAGGCATGAAAGTTTTTTGTCAAAGAAAGTTTGATAATCTTGATTGAGCTTTAAGTACTGTAGTAATTAGAGTAGTATAGAGTGTACCTTAATTCCACCGAGCATCAAACTATAATCCTATACACACAACAAGCAATGAAATACACACCACAGGATGATGACTGAAATGCCGAAACATTGAATTCTGAGATGATGTCGTGTATCTCAATGTTGGAAGTATTTTGAAGTTGGTCATGAAGACATTTTAAAGCTCAATCCAGACTATCAAATTTATTTGACAAAAAACTTTGATGATACCCATATATGGTAATGGTATTTCTATATAGGGTCATGGTGTGACATCATCATGACCATATATATGCATGTGAACATTTTTTTGTCAAATAAATTTGATAAGTCTAGATTGAGCTTAAGGCTCTTTTCCACTAGGCAAATTCATTCAAGTAAATCACGAACATTTCACTCACAATAAGCATACACAGTTTAAGTTTAAACTAGAAAGTTTTTAACTGTACATGTTCATGAGCAAAAATTTGTTATTCGCACGAATATGTTCGCCTAGTGGAAAACAGTCTTTAATTTTAAATTGCAGTCATTTTATTTATAATATACTATAAATATTTTGATATTTTTTTTCATTATTTCTGAATGACAAACAGGTGTAGCTGTTGATAGGTTGTTGGTTTATTTCATAACATGTTTTCTACGAAAAGTACTCCTTAATACCAGGATATACTTCCTGTTGGAAAGTTACTGTACACTACTTAATCCGGGATTTTATATTTCTTCCAGGATCTTGAGCAAGGATCGCCAGATAATCCAGCACCTAGCTATGGAACGGACCAGCCAGCCCCACCTGATTACAACCAAATACAAAAAGGTAGTGAAAATAACCATATTCAACTGTATATTTATATTCAGGTATACTCTATTTCATCAATAACAGAGCTCCCAAGTCTCCAGTATTGTCCTGAAGCCTCCAGAAATTTTGGATCACCTTCCGGGCTCCTGGAATTATCAAATTTTCTCCCGGAATTTTTTTTTTTTCCAGGAATTTCTACAGGTTTTGTAAAAACTTGAAAATCAGAGCATATATTGGCCTCTTTTTTTATTTTAAAAAATTGGTTGAAATAAGCATGAAGTTCAGCAATGTTTTGGGGAACACTATTAGCACATTTTTAAAAGTGACAATACATTTTAGAAACTACAGTATCATTTCATTAACAGTCAAGGTGTTGAGCTTATAAGTAAGGGTATTTGTGCATATATTGGTAGTGAAGGGTAAACATTACAAACAGTACTAGAATGACCATGTGAAAATCTCCAGGAATGCTGTTTTTACTTGGGACCTCTGTAGTAACAACACATGAACTCACAAGCAGACCGTGGTCTTACAAAAAATAGAGCCTAAATAATGAAATATGAAAAAAACAGTCGGATATCATACTGTACAAAAAAAAAATCTACTTAAGTGTGTTTTTTTTTTAAATGCTTGGATCTGCAAAAAGGAATTTTAAGTAGCGGGCAAGATTGAAGGCCATTTTTTTTTAATGTATAATGAACACAAAATACATCTAATGAGGAATGCATGATAAGATTTTTTAACCTTAGATCCATGTTCAAATTCTTCTTCCCAACCCACCTCCTGGCGCACTTTCTGTGCCCCCCTCCGCCACCCACTTATACTTATCACATATTCATAAGATGATAACTTTATTTATATAATATAACTTGCAATTCTGTATGAGACATTGATATTAGTATCCTTACAGTTATTCTACCCTTACAAAAAAATTTGTGGATAGTTCAACCAGCAAAAGTTAAAGAAAATGTAATTACTGTTTTCCACATACATACACTGTATTTCAAGGGCTCTTTTATATTTATTACTGCAAATAAGAAATGACTACAGGTGAACAACACAGATGCATAAACCATGCGATCTGTAAGGCATCTTTTAATAATTTAATATTTTACAATTATCAACTTTAGCCAATTTAACTAAATGCCACACCTTTCATTATAGTAATATATGAGGCTAGGCATGGCAAACACACCAAGTTGTCGCACAGGAAGTTATAGAGAAATAAGCAAATAAAAAACAGGATATGTAGAGAAATGCATAGACAATTTTGGTCTATGTTGTTCAATAACTTTATAGTTGTCCGATTATAATAGCTGACCCCTCATTTTATAGCTTATAACAAATGTAATACGGTTTTAGTATTAACTCCGATTTTCAATTTTCCGACAAATTGGTGGTTTTGCCATGCCTTGCCCCATATATATTTCTTGTTACAACATATCTCAATATATCTCAGCCTAATTCGTACTCCTGTTGAAGCACTTTATAACATGATAAATGCAATTTAAACTAAACCTATAAACATACAATACAGTGGCAATTTCAAATGCATAAAGTGCAACCACCATCAGAGAAAGAAAAATTAAAATTACCCTATCAATTAAGATTGAGGCACCAAGCACCCCGATTTAGAGGAAATGAGCACCCCCTTTAGAGGAAAAGACAAAATAATTCACCTCTCCCCCCCCCCCCCAATATATTTCTGTCCTTTAGCATGTACTCTTACTCTGAGGTCAACATCAGGCCCACCTTGGAAGTAAAAGTCATGTGGGGAAAGATCTTTCAAGGTTGCATGCACCTAAGTTATGGAATGCTTTACCTTTGGTCTATTCATGATTCACCCTGAGTTTTTGTTTTCAAACATCGTTTGAAAACTTACCTATTTAGTCCCTTCTGATTCTTTTTTCCTTTTCACTTGAGCGCATAGAGACCTTTGTATTTTAGTATTTTGTACATTAATATTTAACCATTAACCATAATGTCAGAGGAAAAGGACCACGAAGTCAATCATTCCACCATTAAAAGCATAAAATGAGGGGGGAAATAAAATTATGCTTGCTTGTCAAAATCCGATTTGCTTGAGCATCCGCTTCCCCTGGATATGCCCCTGCAATAGCCATATATGCCCTTGGAATTGCCAGCAGTTTACTCCAGTCTCATCAGAGCCGTCCCTCAATAGGGGGCCTCTAGTTTTCTTCATCAAAAGAGGGCGCCATTTTGGTGAAACATAGCCATGAGATATGGCCGAAACCTGTTCACAGAAGAAATTCAAGTGCAGAGAAATTGTTCCGAAAAGGTATCATTTTTATATATTTTAATCATTATAAATGGAACACAGAAGTCTTCATAGTGTCAGCCACATATTTATTCACTAAAATTTGTTTATATATTTTCTTTTAAGATGCACCTCCCTCATACCAGTCAATTTACGGTGAGATAAAAAATGCTAGAGCAGGTTCATCTGGAGTTCTTGACTTTTTTGGAAAGCTGGCCATGATACTGCTAAACACATGTGAGATATTTTATTATTTTAATTTAACAATAATTTAACATTTAAATACATATTAACAGCTTGATATTTCATCATAGTAGATGTTATATCCTATTGCACAATCAACTGTTTTGCTCTGCCAACTTTATATGACTGTCCCATATTCAGGGCTTGAATTTAACCAATGCACCAAGGCCATTCGCCTTCAGTGTCCTGTCAATTGGCTTCAGTACCTTAAAAAAAGGATCAGTAAGGCCACTTTGGCCTTGGTGCCCCTTATATCTCTGAAATATAAATTTGTGAAAATGTGAGGTAAAAATGATGAAACTCTCTATTTGAAATCCCACCCTTGTTCATCTCCTGTTGAATCACTAAAATGACTTTTATATTCTTTTAGTATGCTGTACCATAATGATGGGATTGATTTTGGCAGTTCCTATCGTCATGATTGTTATTGGTAAGTTAACTTTCCTGAATGTGAAGACTTAAACTTGAATAAATGTGAGGTCTCACCACAAAATGAGTCTCATGGTAGGAAAATCCATAATTGAGTTATTGGTACCTTCAGATTGAGCATAATATAAGCTGTAATCTACACTTTAAATGATATCCATTGGATAAGTAGATCCAAATATATGAGCATTTGTCATGTATGGAAATTAGGTTTTGAGAAAATCACCCATAAAACAATCTAAAAATTATCAATTAAAGGACTATAAATCTGTGAAAATCTGCATGAAGGACTCTATCCTGCATGAAAGCTTTCCTAAAAAATATATAATGAAATATAAGTGCCGTAGCCACTCTTAAATGATTGAAATTAATTTCTTAAAAATTTGACTTCAAATCTATTTCGGTGATTATCTCAATTTGATCTCACCTAATTTGACTCATTTTGTGGTGAGACCTCACACATGCCATGAACTTCTTGTTATGTAGTTTTTATATAAATTTTAACAGCTGGGCTGGTGGTGATTACTATTATAATAATAATAATGATATTGACATTTCTATAGCGCTTTTTGCCAAGGCCTCTAAGTGCTTCACAACTATTACTCCCAGTCATTGGAATAAATGCCTGGAATACAAACTCATTCCACAATGTTGCAGCTGTAATCGGTGCATATTGCATTTGTACCTCCCAGGTACTCATTTATATTCCTGGGTGGAGAAAGGCAATGTGGATAAAGTATCTTGCTTAGGAACACAAACAGCTGACCAGAGTGAGCCTCGAACCACCGACCTTGTGATTGGAAGTCTGAAACGCCACCGCTGTGCCAACTGCTTCCAAAAGTGACTTAACCTAAAAACAATAAAAGAATAGTAACCTAGAGTCCCATTCATTTTTACAGTATTTTTACAGTATTTTTAAAGCACACTTAATTACCTATACTCAAATCGTTTAGTATCATATTCTACATCAGACATTTAAACTGTACTGATTGGTTGAAAGAGCTGTTTCAGAATAAAAACAACCAATAAAAATATTCCTACTATTCCAACTTGCTGACGTCCCTTTGCAAAATACTGTATGTACGATATATCAAAGTAACGTCACTTTTATGACGTCACTATGCGATATAGTAAAATCTATTTCGCAAAGTGACGTCACTGACAATAGGCGCCTAGCCTAGGCATTCCGATCAGTTTAACTGACGACGATATAGGGCCTAGACAAATTTATCCGCAGTATTAGTAACAACACTGTGACATTTTAATAAAAAATAAGCTTCTTTAAAATGTGATAATCCTATATTAGGTATAATTTCTTGGTAATTTTCCTTAATAAGTACTTGTGCTTTAGGTTTTGTTTATAAATATCAATGAATAGTAACCTAGATTTGCATTAGAAATTATACAGTATTTTTACAGCAACATTTTTTTTTCTAAGGATCAATGTACAAGGATGACTGCCCAGCCCAGAAGTACATTCCGATTTACCTCATAGTCGGCGGCTCGTTCACGCTCGTCAAGAACATCATAGACCTTTGCACACGCTTGTCCCAGCGACGTGATTCACAAGATGAAAATAGCGGAACAACCAAACAGGGAGCGTGTAGTCACATGATTGGTTGTTTTCTTTTTGCCTGGTTCATTGCAGGTAAGTGCTTTAAATGGGTTTTTTTGCCATTAATATTCTAAATTTTGACATAAAAATGTCAATTGCAAAATTAAAAACTCCCACAGTGACGTATGACATTTTACACTTCAAACCCAACTAAATTTGTCGTTACTAAAAACCACCGTACATGAAAGCCAGTGGCATACGATGCCACTTCCTTATGCTATTGGTGCACAGTGATAGCTTAGATGTGTGGTGAAACATTATGAGCTGATGATACAGCACAAGATTAATAGCGTTTATTAGTTACCAGCTTATTTACTTAACATTGACTATTTTATGCAGGCCTCGATTAGCTCATTAGCATAAAATTGATAAATAATATTTAATAAGATACAGAATGTGGTTTCTAGAAATTAGAGAGGTCATCAATTGCTTTAAAAATTCTGTGTTATGAGTACGTTTTTAATTTTACAAATTCGGCCCTCTATCGGCTGAAATTCTTGTAAGTGGACACTTTAACCTGACCAGAGGGTGTCTGCTTACAGTATGCGAGGTTTAACTATAATAATTATTATATACTGGATTAATTTATCCTTGTTCACTGATTGGTTAAAAGTGTGTCAAGTGATCAAACATAACCCAATACAACCACCAAAGTACTATTTACTGATCTGTAAATAGTAAAAGACTATTTACAGATTCTGTCCCAATTTCAACAACAGATGGCGCTATCTCATGTGACCCGACACTGGTACTGGTTGCGATGGCAGTGTTCAGTGCTGCACTGAACTCAATGAACAAGAATGTATGAATCAAGTATACATGTATAAAACAAATATACTGAGATGAAAGGCTCTGGATTAAAACTGTGGGTCCTTCAGTGACTGCAAAAGTACTATTTGCTTCGGGACAGGCCCCTCAGCAAGTAGTATTTTGCAGTCATTTTGGGCCCCATAATTTTAACCAGAGCTTTTCATCTCCGTATATATTTGTATATCATAATCATAGCATCAATATTATCAGCATATGACTCCTGAATGGTTTTTGTAGGAAACGTATGGATATACGGAACTGACCCAAACACTAAGGATCCCAATGCTTTGGACTACTGCCACGGCACTGTGTACTACACCGCTTTCTGGCTGACTAACGCTACATACATCTTGCTAGGATTACTCTGCTGCTGTTTCTGTTGTGCGGGATGTGCGGCTGCAATGCTTAGTAGTGATAGTGCCACAAGTGAAAATCGTTGAATTTCTAACCGAGTCCTAAAGTGACGACACGCAACAGATATACCAAATATACTCGCCTGGGGCGTTTATTTATTTACAAAGGTTTAAAATTTGGCATATATTTAGGGAGGTATTTATTTTTTTAATGCAAAGTGTACACTGGTGTAATCAATGTTAATAATTGATATTTCATAACTTAAAAATCACAGGAAAGCAGCAATTTTTTTAATCAATTACAGTAAATTAATTTTCAAAGGTGAATATAGGTCCATTATTTTTTTAGTAATAAGAAGCGTCACTTAATTAAAGACCATATGTCATGCATTTTAAAATTGTTTATATTATTTTATAAATCTCTTTTAACACGTTGACTTCCAGACCTCTTTTCCTGTTTCATTCCTGTGTGCAAGAACAAATATAGTTTTTTAAGGTTTTATTTAGTCACATATCAAAATAGTGTGTCTAATATTTTGGCGGGAAATTATGATGAGTATACTTGTCGTTGGCACTAGGAAAGACATGTTCTTGCCTACGCCAGTGACAAGTTTACTCGCACTGGAAATACGATTGTTATTTACAAAGGGCACCACCACACTTTGTAATCTTTTAAACTGCTTGCAATAAAACACAACAAACAAACGGAACTTATTTTAACATTATCGTCCAGGTGTATCTTCCCAGAACTACCCCTGAAGAGGTTGTAAGTTTACGATGTACGCATGTGTCGTGAGCAACGTCATAAAGGCGCACTGTTTTTCATGAGTATACTTGTCACTGGCACACACAGCAACATCCGGCTGACGAGTATACTTGTCGCTGACAGTCAACGTGTTAAACTGTTTTAATTCAGTTATCAGATACGCTTTCAAATATACAGAACAATTGTACTATTTAACAATTACCAAAAATAGGAAATGGCATCAACTAATTTAAAATTCTGAGAGATCAAATTAATGGGTGTCTTATGACATAAAGACATCATACCATACGATTTGCAAACAATATGCTTAGTTACTAGACCCTTTTCATAACAAGAATTACATGTGTGTGATGTCTCGCCACAAAATGAGTCTCATGGTAGGAAAATCCAATTTGAGTTATTGGTACCTTCTAATATATATAAACTTTAATCTACAATTAGCATTCAATGGATACTGTAAGTAGTTCCAAAGATATGAGTATTTGAAAACACAGATTTGAGAAAGTCACCCATAAAGCAATCTAAAAATAAAATCTTAAAAGAATAGAAATCTCTGAAAATCTACATGAGGGACAGTTTCCTGCATGAAAATCGACCTAAAAAGTATATTATAATGAAATGTAAGTACCATAGTACTAAAAATTGATCAAAACTAAATTTATCAAAAATTTAACTTAAGACATTTTTATGATATCTCCATTTGATCTCACTCGACTCATTTTGTGGTGAGACCTCACATATATGCTTACAATATTTTCTTAAAAGCCGAGTACCATGTCATGTGGTCTTAAAGAAAATAAGTCCATCTGTTATGCCTGTTGGTTTCATACTTTAGGACTCTATTATATTCTATAATTTTTAGTAGAAAAGTACTGTAGACATATATGTATTTATATACAATGATAGTTATAATTTAGTGTCTTTGGATTTTCAAATTTGGATGTAAACAATTGAACTTTTTATACTGTATTTTACCAAAGAAGCTACAACTCTACTTTATACTAATGATACTAATGCTTGTTTATTCAGTTAAGTTTTCACAATTAAAACATAAAGTTTTTTTGCCAATAATGTTTAACTTTTTACAGTCAACTGTCACTATAGTTGTATTTTAGTGTAACTAACTATTGTTTTTTTTTAATATTGTTAACTTCATTGAATTCATCATCTTGGTAATTACACCTTGTATTATGAAAAAAAATATTATCATTATAAACTAAATTTAACAAATCTAATTATTTCTATAATAATTAAATTCATCTATCTGCCTTTTCAAACTTGGAGATAAAAAAACAATTGCATTCCTTCCATGACCTTAATAATAAAAGTACTGGTAATGTAAGATGATATATTTATATGTAGCGGGTGTTCACCCCTACTGTAATGCTAAGCGAACTTAATCACAAATTCATCGTGGGGGCTTCGGTTCCAG